>OMKY01045786.1:0-11511 GCA_900302395.1 Bregmaceros cantori | reverse complement strand
CACATGCCCAACTGAGGTAGATGGACAATTACAGAATTGAGCCTCCTCAAAAAAAGATGATTGACGATGTGGATTTTTAGCATCAAAATGCAATTAAAGAAAATTACACGTATGTACATATTTAATTCTGTATCTCTTAAATCAATAAAAATGTCAAATTAACTAAGAATTGTTTTATATTACATGTCTCATTGTAAGACTGCCTAAGATCCACATTTTAGGAAAACCCTGGAGCTGAATTTGTTACAGTGATCACTGCGGTGTTGCAGTGAGCACAGGAAGATTCAGAGAGTCTGTGGATCTGCCTTCCTCAGGCAGGCTCCTTGTCATACCCTTGTAAGCGCATGCATTAACTGCTTTGGAATTTCTGAATTTACCGACAAATTACTTAAATCCGCGGCCAGCATGCGTGGTTACCCTCTACCCTAATGCATCTTCTGATAATATTACAACATAACTGTGATCCTTACCAGGAACGGCAACATTAGGACCATTTGCTTTGACGGTACTATTTTATATTAATATATAAAACTATTTTCAAATGATTCTTTCTCTGCGTTATGCAACGTTATGTTATCAGCAATACCTCGCTGGTGCGAGACCTTTGATTCCCAGAGGTGCATCTCTCACTGTGCGGTCAAGTCCAATACGACCTGGCATTTCTTAGCTACCAGATTAAAAGTAAACTGTTGTACCCTGCCTTCCACCGCCTGGTGTGGCACGACGCAGAGTCTTGAGCACCTGTTGCAACCAGGTTGGCTCAAACACGGCACTTTGCTTATGCTGTTAATGCCGTGCTTCCAGAGATGGCAAGTAATGAAGTACAAATACTAAGTACTGTACTTAAGTGGTTTTTTTCCTGTATCTGTACTTTCAGAATTATTTTTTTCTCTGATTACTTTTTACTTGTACTGAGTAGATTTTTAACAGAAATATTTGTACTTCTACCCCTTACTTTTCCCAAAAGAGGCTCGTTACTTTTTTTGCGCACGGATGGTAGGTCGTAGGGATGTGTATAGTGTGAATAAGCCAGTAGGGGGCGGTAATGCCAACAGATGTTAATTTCAATGTTTGGCAGTGTGATTTATGAAACTTTAGTGAATTAAGTTAGGCTAGGTTTTTAACAATGTATTCAAACATTGTAAAACTAGCATCGAAGAGTGAATTTTCTATAAAATTTTATTATTTTACTTTGTACTTTATACCTTCAAAAATACTTTTGAGTAATTTTTAGAGCGTGTACTTTTTACTTTCAAAAATACTTGAGTATGTTTGAGAGCCTGTACTTTTTACTCTACTTGAGTAGATATTTGGATCAGTACTTTGTAGTCGTACTCGAGTTGGTTTTTCACAAATGTATTTTACTCTTACTCAAGTAAGAAATTTGGCTACTTTTGCCATCTCTGCGTGCTGCCCATTTGGCCGCCCTAAACGCCAAGGCGAGCTAACTACGTCACAACGTGGTGACACTGAGCAGCCGCCTTGAGGAAAATATCTTCTCTGGTCTGGTGAAGGTGCAGTGACCGGTCGCCAGAGATGGCAAAAGTAGCCAAATTTCTTACTCGAGTAAGAGTAAAATACATTAGTAAAATAACAACTTGAGTAAGACTACCAAGTACTGATACAAGGGTCAATGACGTGCCATGCATTTTTTGAGTGCTTAGGCAAATTTTACTAGAAAAGATTAATATTTTTTTATTAAATGTACATTTTTAGACACACCTCCTTCCTCTTTATTGGGTTCTATTAGTATTTATCGTGGATATTGGACATTTACAGATTTATGGAGCTCAAACATTTTGGCACTTGTGCCAAAATGTCATTCGATGCAACGTGCCCCCCCTAAAATCTAGTTAAATAGTAAAATGCTCTAAAAACATTAAAAACATGAATAAAATGTCAAATTTATACAAAAGGTTGAGGGAGATCCATTTATTAGTTTTGACTATATTTTTTTCACCTAGCTTGAAAACCTTATTCGTCATTGACCCACAAATATCTACTTGAGTGAAGTAAAGAGTACAGGCTGAGAGATGCACTCAAAAAGTATTTTTGAAAGTAAAAAGTACAGGCTCTAAAATGTACTCAAAAGTATTTTTTAAAGTATAAAGTACAAAGTACTAACAATACAATTGTATGTAAGTTGCATTTTTTCAATGTAATTGTTTGAATGTTTTTAAATGACTAACAACCTAGACTAATTTAGCTTATATCTCGGGACTAAATGAAAACCACTTATTAACTTAATAACTGGGACTGCACTCGGTCCATCAGCGCCCTAATATTATACATCTTATTCTACCCTGTCAGTGCGCAAAAAAAGAGAAAAAGTAACAAGCCTGTTTTGGTAAAAGTAAGGTGTACAGATGTTTTTTGTTAAAAATGTACTCAGTACAAGTAAAAAGTAATTACAGAAAAAAGTACTTCTAAATGTACAGATACATGAACATTTTACTTAAGTACAGTACTTAAGTATTTGTACTTTGTTACTTGCTATCTCTCCGGTCGCGCACGTCTGTAGTGAATTGTACGTGGTAGGTCGTATTGGGTTTGAACACACAGCCATTGACTTGGCTTGGAAAAACTGTTGTCTGTACATACAAATCCAAACTTCCTTATGATTTATGCAATGCTTGTATTTCTATCTCTGCTTTCTGGTTAAACTCGTTTGTGCTGCTTTTCCATATTTAAGCAGCTCTGTTTACACCACCACTATTAATCACCTGCTTAATTCATTGCAGAGATGTGACCAAGTCCCTCTTTCAAGTCTCAAGTCCTTCTTGGGCAAGTCAAGTCAAGTCATCATTAACATGCTGTCATTTTAGCTCCAGAATCTGATTTTAATAAAGTCAAAAGTGAGCAATAGTTTTGCATTTATAATAGCATTGTTTGATTTTTTTTTTTGCTACTTCTCTTAAATCAGATTCTGGAGCTAAAATGACAGCATGCTAACGATGACTTGACTTGGAGTTGACTTGGGACTTGACTTGCCCAAGAAGGACTTGAGACTTGAAAGAGGGACTTGGTCACATCTCTGCTTCATTGATCAACTTGTAAGAGGCTTGGTACTGTCTGAAATGGGCAGGTTACCACAATGATATTGCGTAATTATCTGGGGCATAGAAGTATTTTACTGGAAGTCTGTTGTGTGCTGGTGTACTGCGGCATAGAAGTATTTTACTGGAAGTCTGTTGTGTGCTGGTGTACTGCGGCATAGAAGTATTTTACTGGAAGTCTGTTGTGTGCTGGTGTACTGCGGCATAGAAGTATTTTACTGGAAGTCTGTTGTGTGCTGGTGTACTGCAATAGCTGCTTTAGTATCATGCAAAACTCTCAGAACTCTGCCTTAATTATACATAATACCACTTTGGTCTATTCCTGCAGAACGCAACTGCGTCTGCTTAACTGCACCGACATTTGGCTCGGTGTACAGTTTTTAGGACTGAGGTCTGAAAAATGATTGTACAGGGAAAGGACAATTCCTTGCTGTTTGTCTTTTTTGCTGACTAGGGATGCTAGAGATTGTGTGCTATTATTATATCCTGAAAGACGCGACTTAAGGGATGTTATGGTTTTGCGTGCGCCGCAGGAGATCCTTCGTTTAACGCTCTACAGGGCTGTGCAATGAATCGTTTTGAACTCGAAATATTATTTTGTTCAGAGGATTTTTGAAAAAGTGAAATCGTCAAATCATATTTCCCTTATAACATTGATAACAATGATTTTACTGGTCTGTTTTCAAGTTATATTGGTGAATAAAATGTATATAAATTGATAATTGTATTAATCCTAAGCCAAAGGGTGAGGTGTCTCTACTTAACTCCAAAAATGGAGACCATTTACAAAGTTTGAAATATGTAACTTGTAGTTTTGATATATTTTTTCTTTAAAGAAATCGGAAACAAATTGAAAAGCGAGATTTCAGAGACACAAATGTGGATTTTGTTGTTTGGCAGCCCTAACGTGATAACGGATAGATGGTTTTGTCCCAGATTCTATGTTCATGCTTGAGGGTAGGTTCATGAACTGATGGGAGTTTCACTTACAAGATAGCTGAATTCAAGATGGCCACATTTTTGTTTAGTCCACAACTTCTGACCATGTGGTAGATTTACCCCCAATTTCTCTAGCTTTTTTTTCAAAAGATTGCTGACTTTTTCTTTTGTGATCTTAAATAAGGAAGATAATTGGCTACAAACGGCGACTGCTGAACTCATAATACAAGTAATATATTACTTATTATATATAATAAGTAATATAATATAAGTAATATAGTAATAAGTAATATAATTTAAGTTATATAGTATATTACTTATTACATATAATAAGTAATCCAAAAGCAATTCCTCATTAGATTTAGGATTACTTTAAATAATCTTAAATCATACAGCAAATTATTTCATGTGTCTTATTTTTTTTTATTATTTCGATGTATTAAATTCAACGTGAATTAAGCCTTTATTATTGTTGAATAGCTGCAGTTTGTAGCAAATCAAGTTTTTTTTGCACATGTGACAGGCCAAACCTTTTGTGCAGTGGGTTGGAAAAAAAACACTGATGCATTTAAGAGGATGGTATGTATGAATGTTTTATTTCAGTTATAGTAGGCTGTTGATGGTATGCGTTGATGGTATGATGGTAAATGGCTTCTTGGTTACTTTGGAATACATTGCTGTAAATTCAAGTGTTCTAGTATCACAGAGGAGTCAAGTTTGGAACAACAACAACATGTCTGGTCACATGGGAAGCTATTAGAAGCTGTGCATCAGGAGATGCAGGGACCTATTGGTTCACGTTTATCTATTGT
This sequence comes from Bregmaceros cantori, assembly GCA_900302395.1. Lineage (NCBI taxonomy): Eukaryota > Metazoa > Chordata > Actinopteri > Gadiformes > Bregmacerotidae > Bregmaceros > Bregmaceros cantori. The sequence continues at coordinate 6,704 of OMKY01045786.1, read as the reverse complement.
TGCCTCATTCGTGAAGAGGTATGAATTTGTGCAAGTTTTGTGAGTCCCTTTAATCCAGCTGCCGGATTAAGATGATTCACAAAAATAACTGAAATTTGTCATTGCCGTTTTAAATATGTCCACTGGGTATCACCATAACAATTCTGTTCCACTATCAGGGCTAGAGCAAAAAGCTTGATACTGTGGTCTAAGGGCTCCATTGATATCTATGTGTTACCTTTCCCTTTATTGCCCAAACCATAGTTGGGATCAAGTTATGCCATGATTTTACTGGTTCGGCCCATTTGGGAATTTTTCATGATGTGGCATCTGAGCTGAAATGGGTTTGACTCCATAAACTGTAACTAGGCACCACAGCGTACAGACTACAAATCATTGTTGTCATTACTGAGTAAATTGGGATAGGAGGTCCCTATGGAACGGCCATGTCGGTAGACCACCAGTTCTACCACATATTCGTCCAACTTCACCACCAGCGACGTCGTCCTCTCGGTGGACGCCAGGAAGACGATGGTAAAGATGGCCACCTCAAACTCGGGACTGACACCAAGGAAGGAGCCCCCGATAGGCTTCACCAGCCCCTTCCAGCTGAACTGGATGTTGAGGACGTGGTCATCTTCATCTGGCTGTAAGGCAGAGATGGCAAAGGTGCCCACATTTCTTACTTAAGTAAGAGTAAAATACATTTGTGAAAAAAACAACTCGAGTACGACTACAAAGTATTGATCCAAAAATCTACTCATGTAGAGTTAAAAGTACAGGCTCAGAAACATACTCAAGAAGTATTTTTTTAAGGTATAAAGTACAATGTTAAAAATGAAATTGTTTATAAAATTCACTTTTCCAATGCCAGTTTGACAATGTTTGAATAAATAGTTAAAAACATACTTCACTTAAGGTTATTAAATCCCACAGCCGAACATTGAAATGAACATCTGTTGTCATTACCGTCCCCTACTGGCTCATTCACACAGTACATATCCCTACCACCTACCATCGGTGCGCAAAAAAAAGGAATGAGCTTGTTCTGGGAAGTGTAGAAGTACAGATATTTTTGTTAGAAATCTACTCGGTACAAGTAAAAAGTCATCAGGAAAAATGTACTTCTAAAAGTACAGATACACGAGAAAAAAAACTACTTAAGTACAGTACCAAAGTATTTGTACTTCGTTACTTGCCATCTGTAAACATGTGGGGATTGTTGGTAATTTAAGGGCAAGGTAATCGGTGTATGCCAAGTCAATCCAATCTGGGTGTAGAATTAAAGGCAATGTTGAAGGCTGAAGTACAGACTGATGACAGATTTTGCAGTAGCGAAATACCGCTGTCTACTGCATGGCTTTATTAGGTAAGAGCACTAGTGGGCCACCAAGTTCTGCCTTATGACTGCTACAGCTATAGCTGCTTCTGTTAACAGCTGAATTTCATTACTATATGTTTCTCAGCACAGACGTTATTATTCATGCAAAGCATTTACAAAACGGTGATTATCCAGGTAATGAGACAAATACCATTATGTGTTACGTTAAAAATGTTTTGACTTACAGCCACCACGTTGTCTACACAGGGACAAAGGCACCCGAGATTTCTGAAGGTATTTCAGAAATATATTTATATTTATATTTAATATTTAGATGCTATTGGATAGGAACACACAGCAAGTTTTGTTGAGTATGCCTTCAGACTAGTTTGACGTTGTTGTGCAGTAGGCCTACAGCCACTAGGGGGCAGAGTTTCACCGCCACAGCTATCGGGCAGTATGGTTTCCTAGACAGTCGCGCATAACATGTTTATAAGACACCCTGGAAAACGATGGCAATAGGGCTATTGCACGTGACGTGCCGGCTTGGCGGCGGCAGCCATTTTGTGGGTATCATGTATGGTTAAGTATATGTACGGTTAAGTGGTATTTTTTTCCATTTCATGTCCATTTATACAGGGGTAAATACAATGACATAGTTATGCTGGAGGCACCATGTCTAAATCAATAAAATAAGACTTTTAAGCGGACAATGTTATGCAAATATCGCTCGCTGCCTGTTCGTCTGACCGTGATGATACCCGAAAAATGGCTGCCACCGCCAAGCCGCGCAACAGCCCTATTAGAACGGCCTGAGTCTAGCTGCAACCGTTTGATTCACACTCCTCTACAACCACCCAACAGTCTCGTGGGTCGGGCGGCACCCCCCCAATTCGGGGTGTCTTCACACCGATCATCTACCACAATGCATCGGAGCTGCAACGTTCCTTCCCACTGGGTGTCAGCACCGGCATTCCCATTAGACGACCGAACGAATGACCGCCGCATCAGTAGCAGCACAGCGTCGGCCTCTCTCCACTCCTCCTCCTCCGCCGCAGCAGCCCACCGGTAAGTCGCCAAACTCTCTCCACTCCCCACTGGTTAAGGTTAGGGTTGGGGTTCATGTCGGAACAGCGGTGCTTCTGTGTCGGGGCAGCAAATTTCCCATGTCTTAACCGTGGAACTTCTAAATAAAGCTGTCGGAGAGAAGAAACATCGGAATGGAGGAAGGTCGAAATCGAGGCGTGTAACCCTTGGGTCTGAAGTGGCCATTACTGTGTGTACAAACCAAACTCGCCTCACGGTCTCCAAGTCGCTTTAGACTTACAGTGTTCTTGTGTCCTCTGGCCTTGTAGCCTTTGTAGTCAATGTGGCCATGCTTCTCCTGCAGGTAGAACTGCACCCAGTTGTGGAGCCCCATGATCTCACGGCCGTACTTGGTCTCCCCAACAAACACATGCTCAAATCCACAGGAGTCCTCACTGGGGGGAACAGAAGAGATCAAGACCAAGAGGGGGAGTGCAAAATGTTTTAGTAAGTTTATTTATCACATCACCTCAGCTCAGACTGCTCAGAAGGGTCTGTATTTCTTGCAATAGCAGAATGTTTGGCATACCACAAGGGCTTCAGATAACCATGATACGGCCATTATGAGGGACGAGCGATCATGTTTGTTCCGCTGCCAAAAAGCATCACAACCAATACGATGCGTCCTTGGGAGGAGCTCATTATACGTAGTAGGAGCGGCCTCTGGTGCCGGCGCGGCTGCGCGCACCTGCACAAGTATGCGTGCAATCACGCACGCGTATCCACAATTTAAACATGAACGAACAAAAAGTAGATTTGTGGTAGAAATGGTCCGTATAGAAAATCAATATTCAAGTTCATCCTCATTACAGAGACCTCGCAAATCCCGCCGCACACACACACACAACCACACACATCAACATACACAGCGAAGCCCGCATTGATAACGCCAACGTGTGCATGATCTGCTGCTGGACACGGGCGAGCATGCGTATACGCGCGCGTGTGCACTACGGTCCACTGGATTCTGTACGCGCGTGTGTACGCGTGCACGACCGTGTCCAGCAGCTGATCATGCACATGTGTGTGTTTATCAACGCGGGCTGCTTCGCTGTGTATGTTGATATGTGTGTGTGTGTGTGTGTGTGTGTGTGTGTGTGTGTGTGCACGCTCACATGCGGCAATTTCCGTGTGTCACAAGCTCCGCCGGGAGGCGGAAACGTAGGGACACGCTCCACCTGAAATTGGCGGCAGGCTGCCTCGCCTGACGTCACGATCTCGTTCCTCATACAGTCCGTACTCGGTTTACCTCTCCAGAATTAGGTGTGAGATTTACCCACATCTTGCAGGTACAGTTCTTTACCTTGAAGTCTCACAGAAAATACTTTAAAGTTCAAACATTCAGCATATAATGGCATGGAGATTAGAATCTGTACTTCAGGGGAAAAGGGACTTTGCAGCATATTATTGGGTTAGCGGCTGTTATAATAATGATTAGTTTGAACAGAGACGTGTAGTTAAGATGAAAAAGATGGAGTTCTGGAGGCACAATGGATGATGGCTTACAGACACATCTCAAGGTAGTATATTCTCACCTTCCAGAGCGGTCACGGTGGTACAATCTGAACCAGATGTCATACAGCTGTCTCTTGAAAGCCCCGGGATCGGTCGGAGAGCGACCCTCTCTCACCAGGTAAGCGTGGGCATGCTGTGTCCATGAAACAACGTTAACTAGAAGCACTCAGAGATTGCAAACCTGCACCGTAGTGGTACAAAAGCATAGTACTGTTAGTGCTAGCAGTATGAGTGGCAACCCCAAAATGCCAACTACATTTCCCAGCATCCCCTGGACCCGTAAATCTATCGGTAAGTTGGTGATTAAGTATGATTATGCTACTTATAGGCTACAGAAATTTAATCACTTCTTTCTTTTGTCATTTCCAACAACTGCAAAATTTCATCCAGATCCATGAACAACTTTTTGTTATCGAGGGGACAAACCAACGCGGCTAAGAACAAAGCCTGCTTCGCGCCTACGTCCTGGCGCAGGTAAAAATCTGCTTTAATGTTTATTAGCTTTGCTGATGGGAAAGTCTTGTTGTCCACACCACATTGTCAGCCCAACTTGCTTCATTCATACATACGCAGTTTTCACAGGAATGTCCCTCTGTGCATCCACGTTCTTCTTCATTTCCAGTGCCATCAATGGATTTAAATATCTCATCCTGATCAATCACATTAACGTCATAGTTAACGCAAAATAAATCGCAATCAATCACACATTGTTGTCCATCCATTTGTATCTCTAGTATGTGACCAATATGTTTAAAACTGGTAATGCCTATAGGGAAATTTCAACCTTTACAATTTTTAGAAACTGAGAAAATGAAAACAAACCAATATTAATTATGACCATAAGTGATATTTCCATTGTTGATCAAATGAAATTGTATATTAAAAAATAAATAAATGTTTATTATGTATCAATATACAATTTTTAATGTCACTGTCATCGGTTAACTAACCAAAAGAGCACAATAATTAGATTTGATTTTTTTTCCCAAATGGATGCTCATAAAACCCAGTCTACTAATAACTAAATGTAAATGTAAAAACTACACATTTTTGCAACTACTTGTAGATATTTTGAATAATACTCAATTCTATAATAATAACATACATTTTGATTTTATGTTATGTGTTTAAATTTCAACAATTAAAATTTCAACAATTTTAAAATCGACTGAATAATTTAACATGTTTTTTGCTGCAACGACAAAGACCAAAAGTCACCTTCATGACAGCGGTGTCCAAGACAGCGTCCAGGAACAGATGGTTCTCCATCCTCTCCTCTGAAGTGACAGTCTCCCCAACGCCAGTCGACGTCTCATAGTTGTCCAGCAAACTGATGAAATCTTTTAGAGAAAGTTATTGTAAAATTCAATCTCAGAAGGTAGTATGTTTAGAAAGTATTACGAAGTCTGCCACAGGTTAAACGCCAGTCGACGTCTCATAGTTGTCCAGCAAACTGATGAAATCTTTTAGAGAAAGTTATTGTAAAATTCAATCTCAGAAGGTAGTATGTTTAGAAAGTATTACGAAGTCTGCCACAGGTTAATTAGTGGAAAGGCTGAGTGCTTAGAGTGTGACTGGATCCAAGTATCTGATGCTGGTATCTCCAATTAACTCTTTCAGGCACGAGCACAGCATGAGCAATATTAGTGACATGAGGATTAGATACAGAAAACACCATTGTCCCAAACTCAGTAATTCATTGGATGAACAACACACATACATACCTTTTAAATGACAATATAGAAATAAAAACTCTTTCCAAAATTCACTGCAGAATTCAAAAAGGAATCGAATTGTACCGACGAGGCTCAGCCAACTTGCCAACAGAGAGTTCATGGCATGTGTCGTAAACAACAACGACGGTTACAAGTTACTCAGGAGAAATTCTAATCTGAACGTAATCATGTTGCCACGTTCTAGAAGTACAGCAATCAGAATCAGAAATACTTTATCGCCATATTGTGTAAGGGCACACATGGAAATTGACTTTGGTTACATGTTCACTCCTTGGTACAGCAAATAATACAACAGAAAATAGAAGGATAACAAAAGAAACACCAGCGAAATAATAGTAATGGTAGTATTTACATGTGTACAACATGATGTACAACATGTACAACTAATATAGAATAGAATAGAACATTTATTGTCATTGTTACAGTTTAACACCACAACAACGAAACTGAGAGAGTGCCCCCCGATCCTTCACACAACCAACACAGGCCACAGCGACATAGCAACAGTAAAAAGTTAAAATCCCGTTAAAATAAATCAGCAACATCAACAACAATAAGAACCAATAAAAAAAAGACAAGTGCTCAACATGCGTCACTGAGTTGAGTTCATTGGTAGGCAGCATTCATTATCCGCACCGCGGATGGAAAGAAGCTGTTTCTGAGCCTATTCGTCCTGGACCCCAATGCCTGGAGTCTTCTTCCCGAGGGAAGTTTCCTAAAAAAGGAGTGGCCAGGGTGCGACGCGTCCTTCATAATGTTCTCCGCCCTCCTAAGGACACGAGACTCGTAGAGCTCCTCCAGTGATGGGAGGGAGCACCCGATAACCTTCTGTGCGGTGCTCACCACCCTCTGCAACTTGCCCTTCTGTACAGCCGTGCAGCTCCCAAACCACACGCCTATACAGTATGTTAATATGCTCTCTATTGAGCATCTATAGAAAGACACCAGCAGACTCTGCCGGATGTTGTTCCTCCTGAGCACCCTCAGGAAGTGGAGTCTCTGCTGGGCTTTCTTCAGGGTCTGGGTGGTGTTGAGCCCCCACTTGAGGTCAGGCAGGCCTATATATA
>OMKY01045783.1:0-11354 GCA_900302395.1 Bregmaceros cantori | reverse complement strand
ACGCCGGCCCCGTAGCGGCCCGCGGCGGCGACGGGTTGGCGCTCGCCCTCGACGCCCACCCTAAAGACTGGGGACTGGTAAAGACGTTGGGTCGTCACTGCCCGATGCCATGTTTGTTTTTGACCGAGCGTGCCTGCGTGAATTCAGTGAGGCGGCGGGGGTGAAAGTTCACTGAGGGAGTGCGCTCTGCGCCGGCTGCACGTAAAAGAAAATAGTGCCTGGCAGCACACGCCTTGCTTCAAAGACGGCTCGGTCGGACGCGTGAAAGTTTTATCGGACGTGTGACAGTTTATTTATCGGATGCGTTGAAGTTTATTGGATGCGGGAAAGTCTATCGGATGTTTGGAGGTCCGAGGACCCCTGGTTGGGAATAGCTGATCTATTGAACCTTGACTGGTACATGCTAGCTATGCTAAGAATTACTGCAACGAAACCCATTTAGAGGAGGCCGCTCCTGCTTTCATATGATGCACAGCCACATTTATGAAGCTTCATTTTGCATTCAAGCACTATGTTGAAGAAATAAAAACAAAATCAAAAAGTAACCTCCTCAGCCCTATAAGTCAGTATCCATGTGGCATAAATTACTTATGTGGCTAACATCATCCAATCAGATCTCTCAATCAGCTCTAACAGCGATCACTCACACATTTGTTTCCACCAAAGTCTAAGCGGTTCGAGGCCGTTTACTGTACGGATCACAGATTCGCTGAAAGGAGTCTTTCAACAGTCGTCTTCTTTCCCCTGCCCAAAACAAATGACTTCATCGAGCTCCACACGAGCAGGAGGAGGAGACTCCATATTATTTTCTACTGTGGGTGAATTTGCCTCCACAATTTTTATGCCCTTCTCTCTCTCCCTTTAAAGAGACATTAGAGAGAGAGATTAGAGGCTAAAATATAATAAAATAGATAAATAAGTAAAAAATAAAATAAAATATGTATGTATATGTGATAAAAATGAATAGAAATATCATTATCATCATCATCAGTCCCGTAGTCTGGCTGACCATTGGGGCGCCAATAAAGACTTCGCAACCAGCTCTCTCCATCTCTTTCTGTCCTCGGCCATTCACATGGTGTCACTCAGCCTGCACCTTGTCCACTGTTACCCACGATGTTATCTTCCCATCACTTTCTCTGTCTTCCTCTCTTCCTTCCACCTGGCACTGTTCCTTGCAGGATTGTTTTTGAGAGTCCTCGTGACTTGTCCGTACTCTTTTAGTTTTCGTTTTTTGACTGTGGTTAGTAGATCTTCATATGGTCCGATGGCTTGTTTTATGTTTCTATCCAAGTATTCTACTATGTTGTTATTATTATAGTGTCATTCCCTCTGATCTCAGACATAAAAGTTGTCCACCTCTCAGCCTCTCAGCCCTAACAACGATTGCTCACGCATTTGTTTCCAGACTCTTAGGTTTGAGGCGGTTAACTGTACGGCGCACAAGTTGATCATCCTCGCCCAACTGTACGGCGCACGAGTTGATCATCCAGTAGTCGTATTTCTCTCGCCCAAAACAAATGACTCAGTTTTGCATCCAATTCCGCAGCAGGAGTGGCGGCCTCTGCCAGTATTGTTAACTAGCGGACATGTGGGAACAGGACGTGCATCTGATGGTCTATTAATGCCAGACCTGAAGGATGGGAAACAATTGTCAGACACAGCAGCCGTGGCAGAGATTCTGTTTGTTTTGTCAGAGCCGGGAGTGGAGCGGCGCTGACTGACAGCAATAACAAACAACCGTGCGGCTGAGTCAGCGTTTTTTTTTTTTTTCCTCCGCCAGGCGTCGACCTGAAGTCGCTGCCTGTCCGTCAGCCCAGGATACAGTGGTAGTCCATCAGGGTTCACAAGGGCTTCTCTGGTCAATCTGGCCGTTCTTGCTTTTGCTTCTTTATTTTCTCGGTTAGAGGGATGTGTGCTATGAATGGTATCTCAGTTAAATACATTCTGCTTTGTTCAGCAGAGGAACAATGGAATTGGCATAAAGAACCTTCTGAACTCTAAACCATTCAGTCGTGTAAGATATTGATAACATCCTTTCGCTGCGACATCAGCAGTAATGAACACACCGCATGGTTGAGAGACCTGAAATAAAAAACATAGGAACATGGTAGTGACAGCAATTACCACAATTGTTGGCCGAGTAAAGTAATACATTAAATATGCGGATGGTGGAAAAAAACCTCATTCAATAATATAGCTGAAGAGAAATGGAGTGTAGTTAGGGCTTACTTAAGTTACATATATGTCAAAGACAATAATCACACACAGTGTGTGTGTGTGTGTGTGTGTGTGTGTGTGTGCATGTGGATGAAAACTGTATCTCTCTCTATCTATCTCTCTCTCTCTACCCTTCAAATAATCTTTGCTAGATTAATGCATTTACAGAAATGTGATGAATATGAAGTGATCTAGCATTAACTTGTTGATTCAAATTCTTACGTGCATGGAATATGGAATAGGACTGTTGCATGTGACGGCGGCCACACTAACAGCGCGCTGGTTCCAAAATGCCCGCCACCACCAAGCCAATGACAAGCCGCGACATCACTGTAACAGCCCTATCGTTTTGAGTGCTCAGTCAGGATCAGAATCGCATTCCAAAACACACTGAGGCTGACGTTCCTGGGCTGTGTTTGCAGCCAATTACAGAATTAGTGCATGACACACCTGCACTCCTCCTCCTATCAGCAGTGGCCTAAACAGTCTAGCCCAGCACCAGGACAGTGCTGCCACATAATACGTATTGAAGTGCCCCTTTTAAGTTTTGGGTTTTGTTGGCCTTCTAGTGGTGCTTTTGGTGCTCCCAGTGTAATGGGTGTAAAATGACCACCACCGGTTGTTGCAAGATAACTACATACTAAAGTAGATGCAGCGTGCATGACGTCATCCCATTGCTTTCATCAAAGTCGGGATGAAGCCGCCGACTGCGCGCTGCCATTGTTGAAAGTACCCGTATATCCGGAGACAAAGAGAGATAGAGAGAGCTATACAGTATATGAGAGAGAGACATCCCACACGCAACGTCTTCCGGTGGTACTGTCCGCTAGGGGCGCCAACGGCAGAGTCAGAATGAATGGGATCCTATGGGAGCTGAAATAAAAAATATTAACGCCAAATCTGACGCGTTTGTGAAATTATGACCCCCCTCACACAATTAACCGATAATTATCCCGGTAATATACATTAAAAAAATCAATTAGAAACAATCTTTAAATAGGTTAAAACAGGCTGCTAAGATTGGAATATTGCATTGGAATTCCCATAGGCCTCGGATTTAGGAGACTAGGCTCCCCCAATACCAACCCGGAAGTAGGCACAGACATCAAAACGAACGCAGTGTCCATTTTTATGTACAGTCTATGCTACACACACAACACAAAGAGTACTGCAGGATTAGAATGATCAAACAATGCATCATGGGGAAAACCCTTACCAAAGTTCCTTTCTCTGACGCGGCCCATATAAACCAGTCGATTGCCTACAGCCTTTAGTAGTCAGTTCAATCACTATGTTTCCTAATATAACCATTTCATGCTAACATGACGGTTTCACCCCATTGTATTTGGTGCCATGATCCAGATCACACACATAGTCCTGTGCATCAAGTTAAGTACTATATAGTGCCACCTATATGTGCGGTGGACCCAGGATGCAGTACCGAGAATATGTTCGGCGAAGCCAGGATGCAGTATCGAGAGGGGGCGTGAGTTTTCGTAAGCAAGGACGTGTGTGTGTAGTCTGACAGGGGAGGTTGTAATGGGTGTAAAATGACCACCAGGGGCTGCTGCAAAATAAATGCAGAATTAGCACTGCAGAATTAGAACGATCGCGCGATGTAATCAATCAATTTAAAATATGTTTTTCATCACCATTACACCAACACCTCTGCTACTGACGACATTGTATGCGAGTCAAGTGCCTTAAACATCGACCATCTGCATGCCTTGTTTTTGTTTTCGAGATGTCTTGTTGTGTATATGTCTTTATGCATATATATATATATATATGTATATATGGATAGCTTAATGGAAATGTCCCTGAAATATAGCTAGCCGAGGTGACAATCAATGACGTAGCAGCGTGGGCGGGAATAGTTGATGACGTGGCGGTGTCCCAATTCCTAAGCACATAACGCCCTTAAAATTTAAGACACAAAACAAGGGCTACAATACCTTTGGTTAAGGGCTAAGGCTGAGATAAGGGCTAAGGGGGAGTATTGGGATGGGGCCTAAATTTACTTTGCTGAAGTCATCTTCATTGGCTTATCCTGTCCTTTTGGCCTGAATCGTCCTCTCAACTCTGTACAGTGTGTGTAGCACGCCTGCGGCCTAGTCCTCCTGAGGAGGTTAAAATGCATTTGCGTTCCACTTAAAACAATGAGGATTAAAAATAACAGAAAAGGGAGTCCCACACTAACACTCCACTAGCTCCAGCAGGCAGCAAGCAACTTCCCATCACTTTTAACGATGCCGTGAAAAAAGGATCTTGGCCGTACTTTCACCCCATGAGATGTGAGCAGTGGCCAGTTACAACCTCTCAATTCATTCGCCTGTTTGCCGTTATAATGCTTCTGGACTCTGATGTGCTACATAATTCTACTAAGTGTGTGTGTGTGTGTGTGTGTGTGTGTGGCTATGTGTGTGTGCATGTGTGTAGGTGTGTGTGCATGGATGTGTATGTGTGTGTGTGCATGCAATTGTACTGCTGTGCCGCAGTGCAAGGAAAGACTGTGAACCCCTTCTCTTCCACTCTCTTACCACCTAACAAAAGGGCACATGCACAAAGTGTTGCTGATTACCAAGTATTAAAGGTGTACCATGGCGCTGGCTCTGTGGCGCTGTCGCCCCAGTGTGGCAGATCTTTTTCTACTCTTGCTGATTCAATATACCACATGTATCTGCCGGCTATCAATAGCCATACTACACAGACCCATTTCCCGTTTACTACTGAGTCTTCTCCCGATATGCTAGTTTCTTCCGGTCCCTCGGCTTGACTTGATCGTCCATAGTTCACATGAATGGTTGTGCTGTCCATCCACCGGCCCCTGCTGCCTCATGGTGTTCCGAGCGCATCCGTCGGAGGGCTGGGGCCGTGTGTGGCCCGGAGCTCGCAGACCACAGGAGCCTGTGGCGCGAGATCGGCGCAGGTCCAACACGCTCTCCTACAGCGCTCCCGGTGGGGATCCACACGGCTACCCGCCGGACAAGTTACCCACACGGCGCCCCCTCTACAGTCTACACCAGGGCTATTCAACCACTTTGCGTAGAGGGCCACGTTGTCAGAAACCCAATGGGTCTGGGGCCGGAGCAGATGCCGGACTGCAATTCAATTCTATGCAACAATGGTGCTTTCATTTTTGTAACAAGCAACATCTGAAACAACAACACATGTAGTGTGTGTTAATTGGTAAACAGCAGCACCTCACTTAAACTACAACACATTTATTGTGCATCTGTAAAGAAAGGAATCTCAGTTGGCATCAACTCTCAATAACAAACTCCCAGTGCTTCTGGTGAGGTAAAGAACAACATATCAGATAGATAAAACATGTACGACCAAAAAAATTAAATAAAATACAAATGGCGGGTCGGAGATAGCCCGGGCAGCCAGTTGAATGGTCCTGGCCTGCAAACAACACGTGCCCTGCAGCATATATGCAACACCCCCTATTGGATCACAATGCCCTGTCGATTATTGTGATCTTACACTGGCATTTTCACTGCTAAATAACAACATTCAACTAGAAGCACTCAGAGATTGCAAACCTGCGCCGTAGTGGTACAAAAACATAGTACTGTAAAGTGTAGTGCTAGCAGTATGTGTGGCAACCCATTATCAATGTAAGTGTTCGTAGAGTATTTTTTAATTCCTTTGTTCATTCAACAACGACAGTAGACAGCATTAATGACACTGGTTATTGCAGGATGAACACACACACACACACACGCACGCACACAAAGCACGCACATGACGCTGTGGCGCCATACTTACTAGTGGCGCGCACTCTTCAGGCAGCATGTTAAAACATGTACGCTCCTGTTTGTAATACTTTGTAATAGGAAGCTGACTGTGTTGGACTTAACCAACCACTCAGATTTTTAGATGAAAACATCTCATTGACCTCCGCATGCACTAAACAGGTAAGGAACGATCCATCTATCTATCTGTAGGTGTTGGTTAAGTATAATGACGTTGATCGGCGCAGCTGCGGGAATGTGGCCACACGTGCCGTCACTACGGAGAACGCCGATCGGTCACCTGTTAATAATAATGATGTATGACTGTTATGGTACTTATAGTCTACAGAAATGCATCAAATTTGAATCACTTCTTTCTTTCGTCATCCCCAACAACTCTGCAAAATCAACTTTTTCAGTTATTGAGGGGACAAACCAACGCAACGAAACCATAGACTGCTCCGCCTTGGAGCAGGTAATTAACAGCATACAGTAATTTAGCAAGTCAGATGCTCCTTTTCACCTACAGATACAGCAGAAAACACTCACAGGAAGTGAGTTGCATATTAGTGGCATCATGGCGCCGCCCAGGTTTTTGCCGTAAAACTTGCCTATATTAAAGCATTTTTAGAATATTTTAAAGCACATCTCGCACACACATAGAGTCAGTTTTTGACCTCTACCTCACAGTCTTCAAAAACATGTGAATATGTTTTTCGAAGGGAAATTGTAAAGACATTTTTCCTTTTTTCTAGAACGTAGGTAATGTCTTCAAATTAGGTTGCGTTTTGCGCCCCTACTGTGTTCTCAGACAGGAATTCGAATATTGTAATACAATATCATTCAAAGCTAATCTCCCTGCGTACAGTTGATCTCTGCTTCCCTCTAGTGGTTGAAACAAGTCAAACCCGTGGATCCACCAGGCAGAGGATTATCATGACGTTGATATTCTTATATTATGATATTAATCATAGTATGGTGCAGTGCATACAAAATTTAACAACAGCACTCACACTACAGCGTATATAAAAAACAAGACTTTTATTCAGTTGATGTATAGTGTAGTGAATGCACGCGCGGTGCATTCTGGGCCGCCACCGCTGGCGGTCCTCCACCTGCCTACACGCCTCCTTAAATAGAGTCCGATGGCAATAGCTATTCCCAGCTCGTCCACAAGGCGGTACTCGTTCATTACAATATATATTTTTTATCTCATATTCATTTTTTAATTATTATATATATTATTTTATTCAGCATTCAGTGGGTCAACTGGTGGAAAATATTTAAAAAGAGTGTTGTTGTTTTTTCCCTTCGTTTTTAAATCTTAGTTTTAAATCTTATCCTAAGCTTAAACGAAGCCGTTTCTTTGCATAGGAAAATAATAAGAAATTGATACGAAAATACGCAGTCTACATAGTTCTTTATTTCTTTTGTTAATTTGTATTTGAACACAATTAGGCAAAAAGCAGCTTTCGGCGCCTGCTGATGACGTCATCTTAGCGTACGACGATGGCGGCGCACGCCAGCGAGTTGGAGTTGGCCAAGAAGAATCTAACCGATGCCATAGGAGATAACATCAAACAGTGAGTATAAAGAAAATTATGCTAATTCTGATGCAGACACACGCAGCGCCTGTGTTTCGGGTCCGTTGATATCGCACATAATCCGCTGTTGGTTTCAATGGTGACCACCGCTGGTCTCCATCCCCATGGAGATCATCCTCATGCGCCGTTCATCGTTATTTTTAGAGCCGTATTTGCAAGGTGGCGTTTGTTCATAATTGAACCCACTTGTTTCGAGCGCTTATTAGGAACGAGAACATCACAGCACATGTTCGCTTTTTTATGCAGCCCGAGTCTCCGTGGCGTCGTGCCACGTACTGGAGATGGCGCTCCATCCCATATTTTTTTCTAAATGTAAGAATCTTAAACCTTAAACCCAATAGCCTGGCTATATTTAATTTATACATTTCATCATATTGTAGTGAATGGTGCCTGCCGTGGCGAAGCCGCGGGGCACTGTGGGTAAAACTTTAAAACCCCCTTAGTGACTTGGTTGTCACCGTCACGCCTGCATAAATGCGATCTGGGTGAAACTTTGCAATGGGCTGAGCTTAGCCCTTCATCACAATATTATTGTTTTTGTTTGTACTTCTTAACATTTGTACAACAACACACACTTATTCTTGTAGCTACTGGGCCAACCTCAAGCTGTGGTTCAAGCAGAAGATCAGCAAAGAAGAATTTGATGTTGAAGCTCGTCGCCTCTTGTCCCAGGAGCATGGTACGTAGGTCCAAAGCCATTTACTTATCTGTAGAGCTGAAACCTGTTGTCGTTGCTTTTCACGCTGCAAAAAAAAGATACAGAGTTATCAATAGCAGAGTAGGGAGGTGATTTGTCCACTAATCTAAGCAGGGGTCTACTTAATGCTCTAATAACTCTTGATAACATAGTGTGAGTGTTATTATTTGTTGACAATGAAAACTAACTTCATATAAAACAACTGGTGATAGATATATAGTCATTTCATGGTGCATCATTGCCCTCCCACAGCACCATGATGGCAGTACGCTTTGGCACTTCCAACCAATGACACTGAATGGGAAACGCCTGTGTTTTGTGCGCAAACAAAACTGCCACTCTGCACTCTTTATATGCCCTAGTGCAAAGTATATTTTACCTTCAGTGAATAAAAATCGTACAAAAAAAGTTGTGTTCCTAACTGGCTTGCTCTTGGTGTTGATGTGTTTCTTTCAATGAGGAAGTTACTGATGAAACCGGTCTTAATAGGTAGACCACCCTTTCAGGGCTAAGCCAGACATAAGTGATGGGGAGTAATTTATAGAATAGATTGATACTTCGTCTCTCACAAGTTGTAGTGGCGCTGAAGTGGGACTTTTTTTTTTTTTCTTTGAATCTGGGCGGGACTACAGGATCGACTCAAAACAGACATGTTTTTGTCTCGGAGGGCACCTCCCAGATTTAGAAGAATCTGGGATTAGTGTATTGTTACACACAGACTTCAAGAGGTAGAAGTCATAGGTCGCATTCACACCGGCAGTGTTAAGACTCTGTACTGTTCATTCCTCCGTTCTTTGTTATTTAATGCAAGCAATATCTATCAAATCCATATTTTCCAAAATATCAAAGAAATGCTACATGTGCGGCGACCGCTAGTGAACCCAGGGAAGGGTCTGTAGTAGATGTGCGGATCACATATTTCTTCATCTGCAAAAAAATGCACCACTATCCATTTGTGCGTTTTGCTCATTATCAAAACCGAACTCGCACGCCATCCGACGGATAGGTTATATTAAGTCTTCTTTTTAAAAAAAACGCAACTTTTTTTTTGCGTTTCCAATGCTACCTGCCCGAATTAAAGTAAAATACAACAGGGACTGTGGCCCCAATTCGGACATCTCTAGTGTGTAGGACCAAGGTGGATTTAGAAGTTTAACCCAAATCTGTATGGGATGATGGCCAGCCAGTTTTAATGCTTGATGTTTCCTCCTCCAGTACACGTCCACAATGACTTCCTGTTGGCCATCCTTACAAGGTGCCAGATTGTGGTGTCTGCGCCAGGTATGATGTATTTGTGTGTGTTTGCGTTGATACGGTATTAGTTCAATTTTTAATAAGTGTTATAAATGCTTTGTAACTATATCTACTGCGTGTTCTAAATTATTTGTAACAATATATCTTAACTGTTTAACAAAAGTTTGTAAATGTTTTCATCTTTTGTTAATAATTAGTTTCATTATAGTGTTATGAATACTTTATGAGCATGAATAAGGGCCTGTTGTTCTAAAGTGTTACCAATTATACCAGTACCTGTATCGGTTATCAGTACCCGATTAAGCACCCAATTTTGTATTATGCTTTTAAAGAAATAATGTATTAATGTTGTCCTGTAGACTGTATATAAAGTTGACATTTTTAGCGAAATATTTTTATGGAAGAATAGATTTCTTTTAAATGTGGCAGTGTACAATTCATTTTTAAACCTAGTTTAGTCCCCATAGTACATCTTGACATGCATTTATAGATTTTGTTTGTTTTAATTGTATAACTGTGTATTGTGCTTGCAGAAGGGCCAGGCTCCGTCCAATGGACCAATGCCTCTACGGTCAAGCCCAACAAGGTGAAAGGGAAGAAGAAAATATCCTCCCGGCAGAAATTTGATGTAAGTCTGTAGTTTGCTGCTCTGAAAAAAAAGGATGATTTTTATTTTCCGCTTTCAGTGTCCAATAATTGTTAAACCAAAACATTCTCTAAAATTCCAGCCTAGCACTTTTTGAGCTTCAGTTTGTGGGGGGGGATGTTGCAGAAAAGCCGGACCCGGTATGTGAATTGGCACCGCTGCTCGGCCTGTGGCCTGGGGGGCGGCACTCTCTAACCACTCTGCCACCACCTGCCCCCCCTAAATTCCCATTATTAATGAAATATGTTGTAAACTAAGTCTACTGTTGTTTTATTACAAATTAATAAAACATTTTTAGTGACGGTACGTTGAAAATGTACAAACTTATAGATCCCACAACCATATAGAGCCCACCTGTTCTGAACTGTTCCATAGTCTGTCTAATGGTCAGTACGTACGTGACAGAAGGACATGGATTTGGAAGACTTTTCATTGTATTTAACTCTTTCCTGGCCATTGTCGCCTACCGATGTTTATAGTAATCGTTGCCGCTATGGCCATCGTCGCCTAGCGACGTCTGTAACAGTTTTCCATTGCTACGTCATCATGACATTCTTGTCAATCTGCTGTGTAAAATTCATATTCCTAGCATGACGATAAAGTCTCCAAAACATTTACAGAACGTAGAGAAGTGAATAATGAGTATTTTTCTAAACTGATATTGGGTTGATATGAGGCGGATACGATGGTTACATACCAGGCAGAATTCCACACATTCCATAACCGGCTGCTATGGGGCGTGGCTTTGACTCGCTGCACTGTGAATACGGTGTGTTGTCAAACGCGTGGCAAACTTTTTCTCACAAATATAAACTAACAGACTACTACTACTACTATTGCTACTACTACTACTACTACTACTTCTTCGTGTGTGCCTGTGCGCGTGTGTATGTGCATGCAGGGAGAGAGGAGAGATAGGAGTGTGT
The DNA here is from genome assembly GCA_900302395.1 of Bregmaceros cantori. Taxonomy (NCBI): domain Eukaryota; kingdom Metazoa; phylum Chordata; class Actinopteri; order Gadiformes; family Bregmacerotidae; genus Bregmaceros; species Bregmaceros cantori. The sequence continues at coordinate 267 of OMKY01045783.1, read as the reverse complement.
TAGTATTTGGATTATATGCGGTGGTCTCTGCAGCTCCGATCAGATATCGCGGAAACGGCGTCCTCCTCCTCTCCTCCAAAAGTTTGGGACTGTCACTGACGCCGTGGCACCCGGGGGAGGGGGGCGGGGGATTGAAGCCCCTGACGTGCAGGCTTTGGCTGCACGTCATATAGGCGTATTTTCGTTCCCAGTGGAGGCGCCCCACGCATTACAATTCAAAGAGGTAAGGGTCGAATATGAGGAGTTTTTTAATTTGTCGGGGCGGGC
>OMKY01045779.1:0-19567 GCA_900302395.1 Bregmaceros cantori | reverse complement strand
CCCCCCCCCCACCCACTCTGCTCGTGTTGTCCATTCACCAGGGTTTGCATTGTTTTTGTTATACAACCTAAAATTATTGATCAGAGAGAGAGATCCAGCCGGGCAGGCTGGGAACACAGAGTCCAATGTAGAATAAACTGTGCTACTGTGATGGCTGGCTCTCTACAATCTACCAACACTTTAGTGCCTGTGATTTTAAAAAAAAGATGTGTATATTGCCCTTATATTAAAAAAAAAAAGAAAAGAAATCTGGAGTGGTTTATTTTGAGCAACATGTTTACAGCTAGCGCACTGGCCAGGGCGTCTCTTCAGTGTCTTATTTATATTGTACGTTCTTGATAAAAGACTTGCAATAGGGCCGTTTGGTGGTATCACGTACGGTGAAGTGTACCTATAAGCTAGCCTGGCGAGCCAGAACCAACGCATCGTCCATGCATCGCACATCGCTAGACGTTTGCATTGGATCTGGGAAAATCAGGCAAGCCACCGGTATGGATCCAGTCAGCCTGTTTTGGGGGGGGGGGCTTGTTTGGGCTACGCCAGACATGGGCGGAGTTTGTATGGGCTGCGTGAGACATGGGCGGAGTTTGTATGGGCTGCGTGAGACATGGGCGGAGTTTGGTTGTCATGCCTTCACGCTGCTTGTCCCACCTTCTATGCCGTGACTGGAGAACACAATTTAATTGATTGAATGTTTTTTTTTTTTTTTTTACGTTTTCCTACCCTGGTTTCACCAGACCCAATGATCGTTCTAATTGTGTGCGGCGCGTGAGCGATTCTGCCTCGCCGGGCTACCTATATGTACGGTTGACATCTTTCCCTGCGCCTGCTTCTGGCTCCCCCCCTCCCCTTCTTGTCCCCCTTTCTGTTAACCCTGCAATAAAAACTTAGACTGTGGCCCAATTTTAGCCAAAAAAAACATTGACAAAGAAAATACAAGTCATCCTGTTCCCAGTGCTCCCCAATTTCTGCAGGTGGCGCCACCTTTCCTTTCAGTGTCTATCTGGCATATCCAGAGATGGGCAGTAACGCATTACATTTACTTTGTTACAATTTTTGTGTGTACTTTTTTACTTTTGGAGTACATTTTTCACAAGCTACTTTCTACTTTTACTCGTAGATTTGAGGTGAAAAAAACTTTACTGAGATGGTAGCAATTCGTTACTCGTTACATTAACCTCTCAGGCGGTTTCTCTCGCTCTCCCTCGGTCTTTCTCTCTCTCTCGGGTGCTTTCTCTCTCGCTCTCTCTGTCTCTTTCTCTCTAGGTCTCTCTCTGTCTCGGTCTCTCTCTCAGGTTCAACAAGGGGCATTCAATTACATTTTGAAAAGAGAATCTGTCCTACTGAAAACTACTCGGTACTTTCGCTACTTAAGTAACTTTTTTTGTGGAGTACTTCTTTACTTTTACTTGAGTAACTATTTGGATGACTAATTTTTACTCTTACTTGAGTAATATTTTGCTGAGGTAACAATACTTTTACTTAAGTAATTTGTATGGCTACTCTGCCCATATCTGGGCATATCTATGTGTCTAGGATGGCAGTAGTTTTGGGTCTGGCTAGAGGTGTAGACAAGTGCACAATGAAAAGGACTTTTTTAAATAACATGAGAAATGCCCAGGGAATAAAGAGATCTAGTGGAAGATTATTTAAAAACATGAAACCACTTCTACTTAACGTTGATAAGAATTGATTTTTATGCGTTTTCTGGAATCCTTTTTTTTTTTTTTTCAATGATTATTCAACAGCACAAACTAATGAGGAAGAGCTCTGCCTGCAGGAAGGCAGGGCTAATAGACCATTCTAATGACTGTCATTTGCATATAAACAAATGACAGAACAAAAGTAATTAAACTCTGCCCACACCCTGCGCATTCCAAAAATTCAAACCCTCTGGAGCAGTCATACTGAACCAATCACAGTCCAACTAAATTACCATACAATCACAATTTAACATAAAAATCTAAATACAGTTGACGGTTGTTTAGACCTATGTCACTTTATGAAATATCGTTTTAGCAGATATGGGCAGAGTAGCCATAAAAATTACTTAAGTAAAGTAAAAGTATTGTTACCTCAGCAAAATATTACTCAAGTAAAAGTAAAAAAGTACTCCACAAAAAAAGTTAGTCAAGTAGCGAAAGTACTGAGTAACTTTCAGTAAAAAATAATAATACATCTCTTTTCAAAATGTAAGTGGATGCCTCTTCTTGATTTACAATCCCCGGAAATCTCCCCGCTTTTCATATCCTCCTGGAAGGAGAGATATTGGAGAGATGAGAGAAACCAAGAGAGAGCGGGAGAGAAAGAGACAGAGAGAGAGATAGATCGAGAGAAAGAGAGAGAGATATGACGCCAACATATGTGCCGACAGTTCCCAACGGGTGTCGCTAAAGGCCAAGTTAATGTTACTGATATTTCAGTAAAGTTTTTTTTTCACCTCAAATTTACTCAAGTAAAAGTAGAAAGTAACTTGTGAAAAATGTACTCCAAAAGTAAAAAAAAGTACACAAAAAAAATGTAACAGAGTAAATGTAATGCGTTACTGCCCAACTCTGAGTTTTAGTAATTACACAAAGAAATGTAGACTACTGTTGGAACCTCCAACATATATTCTGTACCAATGTGCTTTAAAGATATATGTAAATATCATGTAAAGAACATGATCTCTACCTAATAAATTATGTGTTTCATTTGCATGACAGTGAATAAGGTTATTTAAATACCTCAACTGTTCCGGTCGTTGTTCTGCGACTTTCATCAGGAAGTGGTGTCCGGTTGTCATGGTGACACCGCAGCTCTATCACTTCACTTGTGGGTGTGGTCTGACTGGGTTTCCCGCCAGTCTGACCACGCCTCCCCCTGTCCAGGGGCCGTTGCAGGATAGAGTCTGACGCACGGGATAGAGTGTAAGCTCCTTCACTACTCTTTCACGCGTTTGGGACGGTCTGCCAATGTCTTTGGCAAGGATTATGTTTTGTGGAAGACTTCTTTAGCAGTGGTTGGCAATAAAATGGTTGATAGGATCAGTTTTTCTCTGGATAATGGCAAATTCATTATATGACCAAGGCCACATTTATACTACACTATTGACCAGTCCTGTACATGAGTACTTATTCCTATTTCTTCAAACCTTTTGCAATACCCTTTTGATTTGTCCGTGTCTCTCTTTAACCCTTCATCTTCCTTGATGGTGTCACATATATGATTGTGTTTTGACACCAGCAACAATCGTGGACCACGGACCAGGACAAGAGTGCTTACATTCTCTCCTTGATTGGCTACAAGTTAATTCACATTTTTGTTAAATTGCGTGAAATAGTATCGTCATCTCATCTTTTCTGTATTCTGACCGTTCAAGCGGTCAGAATTCCGAAGACATCGCATCCGTCTCTCTCCGTTCTTGGTCACTCACATGGTGTCACTCAGCCTCCAACTTGCAACTCATTCACGAATGTTATCCTCCCATTGCTTGCTTTTTCCTTCAACGTGGTACTATGCCTCGCAGGATTATTTTTGAGAGTCCTCTGTACCATTTTTCACATTTTTAATTTTTTGGCTGTGGTTAGTAGATGTGGATATGGTCCAGTGGCTTGTTTTATTCTGGCTTTCACTTCTTCATTGGTGATGTATTCTTTTTACGATATGCCAAGGAGCCTGCAGAAACATCTAATTTGTGCGGCCTGAATTCGTCTTTCTCGCTTTGCAGTTGGGGTCCATGTCTCACAAGCGTACAGCAAGATTGCTGTCACGAGTGGGCGCATCAGCCCGATCTTCGAGCTGATGGAAATGTTCTTGTCCTGTCAAATCATTCCGTAGCTTTACTAGAACTGCCGATGTTTGTAAAATCCTGCTGATGATTTCAGGTTGTCAACCTTAGTCTGGAACTATACCTCCTGAGGTACTGCTAGTGTTACTGATTTTCTTCTACCGAGTTTCTCATTGTCGACCACCGACTCTGATTTCTTTTGTGATGCTTTTGGTGGTGTTGGTCGTTCTACCAGGTTTGCGGGTTCCGAAGTATCTTATTAAAACGGCAAAGGAGGGCCGTGGAGATTGGATGTTTATAAGAAGAAGCTCAACACGCATCTCTTTGATCTAGCTTATAACTAAGATGTTACCGTCATCGGTACACGAGCCCACTGTATTTGTTTGCGCATGTGTCTGTGTGTGTGTGTGTCCATGGTTGAGTGTGTGCCTGTTTGTTTGGGTTGGGAGGCTGTGGGTAACGTTGTTCTGTTCGATGTTCTGTTTCTGTAAAGCACTTTGTGTTGCACTGCATGAAAAGTGCTTTACAAATAAATATAGTTTGAGTTTGATAAACACAAATTATTGTCTTTCTTGTATTTGGTAATCTTGGCATGATTTCACACACACACACACCAATCTGCCATATGTGGTAGTTGAAGAGTTCATTTCTTCTTACTGTTCTATGTCGACCGTTTTTTTGTTTTTTTTTTTGCCGGATCTCGTCTCAGCGTGGCTTGCAAAGTGCTGCACAAATAAAACCCGAGTCGAGCTCGCGCTATCTCCGACGCCCAACTGTGTGCGTGTCGTAGGTGTTAATTTGAAAATAAAAGCACAAATGTGCAAGATAGCAAATGACTAAGGGTTCCTATATAGTCTGGGGTGCTTTGTGTTGGTGTTCACCTCCGGCTCTCCCAGCGTGGAGCCCCGGGAAGGGTTAGCCCGCCCGCCTTCCTAAACTCTCCTGGTCTCAGAACTCCACTCTGCGGGGCGCCGTTTGGCAGTGAAAACTGTGCAGTCAGTATATACACACACACAATATTAGGCAGCGTAATACTTCATCGCAGCGTCTCTGCAGATGAAACGCTTCCTGGCAACGTTCAGCAGCGCTGACAAAATTGCACCTCACTTTGAATTCCTCCCCATTAAGTTGGAACAGCATAAATTCCATATCGCTCGCATTAATCAACGCACATTAAATTTGAGTGAAGGTGTTCGCTTTAATCTTGATACCATTGTCCTTGACACATTGTCAATGGGCTTCAGCGGTTGTTTAAGTGTTCGCCAAACGCTTGCATTTACATAATGTCTTGCAAAGGGGAGGGGAAACGGCGTCCTCTATGACAGACAAAAATTGAAGCTAAATTATGCAGCAGCTGAAAGCGCTATTTAAGAAGCAAGGTGGGTCTTTTTGATGCTACAAATTCTCCGGTGGAAGCAGTTTTAATAAACCAAAATGTAGCTCTGCTCTTTAATGAGAGAAATATTGTTTTGCGCCAATTTGTAGTAGCATAGATATATGCTGCTGAGTATGTGTGTCTCTATAAAGAAGGTAATTTCCCCATCGTGGGGCTACTAGACCGCAGGTTGACCAGCCAACTATGTCGATTTAATCTACTGCAAGGTTGAGATGGAATGTACTGTGTAATTTAGATTAAAATAATCACATCATATACAATATAATTTATATTAGTTACACTTAGTAACTGTCACAAATAGTGGGTTATATGTATTTTAATAATACATTATTTCATGAAAGAAAGAAAAACATAAAAATATGCATGCAGCAGAACTCCTCGCACCCACTTTTGACATGTGGCCACATTTAAAAAGCACCGAAATCCTCCATAGATTTTTTTTAATTATTATAATTATTTTGTAATTTTATATTATCAGTAACGCATTGCATTTACTCTATTACAATTGTTTTGTGTACTTTTTTACTTTTGGAGTACATTTTTCACAACCTACTTTCTACTTTTACTCAAGTAAATTTGAGGTGAAAAAAAACTACTTTTTACTGAGATGTCAGCAATTTGTTACTCGTTACATTAACTTGGCCTTTAGCGACACCCGTTGGGAACTATTGGCACATATGTTGGCGTCATATCTCTCTCCCGCTCGGTCTCTCTCTCTCTGGCGCTTTCTCTCTCGTTTTCTCGGGCTCTCTCTCTCTCCCTCTACAATTACATTTTGAAAATAATGCTGGCTAATTTATTTAAACTTTTTTATTGACACTTACTCAGTACTTTCACTACTTAAGTAACTTTGTGGAGTACTTTTTTACTTTTACTTGAGTAACTAATTAGATGACTACTTTTTACTTTTACTTGAGTAATATTTTGCTGAGGTAACAATACTTTCACTTAAGTAAAGTGAAGTACTCCGCCCATATCTGTATTTGCCCATTATTTTTGGTCCATTCGGACCATTTTCAGCCTTATTAAGGATTAGCTGGGTTGAAGTGAAATAGGCAGAGGAGACATGCGGCAAAGCTGTCGGTGAGGGGATCTCTGCTTTGTAGTGCACTGTTTTTACAGACTGAGCTACTTTACATGCCTCCTGGCAGCGAACGGACTAAATACAGCAAAACAAAGAGACAGCAACATGAATCTCACCGGAAGTGGCAAGCATATACGGAGGTAGTATAAGTTATAGGTTATAGGTAGAAGTGAATACAAACATCAGTACTCAGTATAATGAACAGTAAAGTAGCATTGGTGTCATAATGCAGCAACACATGTGATATGTCAGGATCAAGTAAAGGAGAGTGGTTACATTACAGCGCGCAGTGAATCAAGAGATTTTGCAGAGCGTGTTTTACAGTGACTGCTTCTGCCCAGTACCCCCTGAGTTCAGCAGCATCACCGTGCATGGCAAGAAACTCGTCTTCAGTATAGAGGTCTTAGTGCAAGGTAAGACTGGAGAATAATTTTACTTTGACTTGTATGAATATTTGAATCTGTTCTCTTTTTACTAAAGTAGAAATCTGGGCCCTTTGGGCATCTCTGTCCAAAATACATTATAGGAGAATGGAGTCTGACCACCCCACTGCCATTTTGTTTTGTTTCGTTTGTTTTGTTTTCAAAAAAAAGTGAGTGAAAATATTTGACCAGGGTTTGTCCAGATACAGTCTATGATTCACATCACACATATTATATAAATTATTTCTTATTTATCATAAACAAAATAATAGCAATAGTTATTTAGTAAATTAATATTGTTTCAGAGAAAAGTCAGAAGCAACATAGTGTACTTTTAAAGGTAAATAATGAGGTTGAATGTTGTACAACTCACAACATAAATACAGAACAAATGAATCGTTAACGCATCTCTCGCGTTCGACGGCCATTCGGTCAAATGACCGTTCAACGCGAGCGGTGCGTTAACGATTCGTTTTTCTGTCTTGCTGGAAACGCCACCATGCCCAAATGCCTACATTTCCCAGGATGCACCCTTTGAACCGATGTCCAAAGCAGGAAGTGATAAAGTGGTACTAACGTGACAACTGTGTTGTCAGTGAACCACATCAACAGTCAGTCAATGGGCGTCGGTGTATGGGCCAACTCTCCAGCTCGCACACTGTAAGTATTCACCCATACATTCAATTAATTCATATTCATCCATACATTAAATTAATTCCTATTCATCCATACATTAAATTAATTCATATTTGTAGCTTTGATGCGTTCATACTGACCACTAGAAGCGTTAATTCGGGAATATCTGCATTGTTATCATAGACCGTATATAAACACATAATAATATAAAAATATACAGTCTATAATTGCTATTAAAGCTTCGGCATCAGACTGCGCAGGGAGCGAAAGAGAATGAGAAAGTAACGATTTCGTTTAGTTTTGTAACGGTCGTTAAACCAACATGTTCTGAGATGGAAAAGTCGATTAAATACGAGCAGGTTTGCAATACACTGCACTGTTGTAGCAGTATATTGGGAATGAGTCTGTCTTTACTTGGAAACCGTGACTCCGGGGTGGTCGGGGTGAGCCGTAGATGTATCTGAGTCATCGGTTAACCCTTGCACTGCCAATCCTTCTATTGTCGTCGGTTAATATTGCACAGATCTTTATCGGTGATTTTCTAAACGACATTGGATAGGATCCATGTTCATTAAAATTATATTGTAATGAACGAGTACCGCCTCGTGGAGGAGCTGGGAATAGAGGAACTTACATCGACAATGGCTGAACTCAGCTATTGCCAAGGTTCGTTCGGACTCTATTTAAGGAGGCGTGTAGGCAGGTGGAGGACCGCCAACGGTGGCGGCCCAGAATGCACCGCGCGTGCATTCACTACAGTATATTTTGACGTTGGTGAAACAATCTTGAACCTTTTGAACTTGTGTTTAAAGGTTCCCCAAATATCCTATGCAAATTATATCTAACTCATATCAGCGTTTAATATTAAAACGATTCTATTTTATTTATTTATTTATTTTAAAGAGCTAACTCTGACTGCCACACCTATTTTGAGATTTTATTCCACTATTATTTTGCAGTCTTAAGTGTTTCAGATTCGATTTTTTTTTTTAGTTCAATCATGCTGTTGACCTGCCTGGAAGTCACTGCTATGTTAAAACAGACAGGCATGTGAAGGCCACTCTGTCTGACATCACCGCTGTGTCACCAAACATCGTACATCACCAACAAACATAAATATATATTTATTGGAATTTCGTGTAAAAGACTATCACACAATCGTGCAGTACAAACAAAAATTTGCATGATTTGAGATTTGTTTCACAAACAAGTCCACAAAATATTGAGGTTCCTTTTCTCTGAGGGCAACCATGTGCCTTCAGAAGTTGCCTGCCGGCTGCTGAATGATTGGATGTTGACCTACTGACAAAGTCCCACTGTGTGTAATCTCAGTACAAATACGGATGTGCTGTGATTCCTCAGAGATTTGTTAAGCCATGATTTTGGAGAAAACAGGGCCATGAATTCCAAGGAACAAACGCCTGACAACATCAGTAGTTCAGTACCGCACCCAGAGATGGGCAGTATCGCATTACATTTACTCAGTTACAATTTTTGTGTGTACTTTTTTACTTTTTGGAGTAAAATTTTCACGAGTTACTTTCTACTTTTACTCAAGTAAATTTGAGGTGAAAAAAAATACTTTTTACTGAGATGTCAGTAAAAAGTACTCGGTACATTAACTCTGCCTTTAGCGACACCCGTTGGGAACTGTTGGCACATATGTTGATGTCATATCTCTCTCTCGCTCTCTCTCTCTTGGTGTCTCTCGCTCTCTCTGACTACTTTATACTCCTACTTGAGTAATATTTTGCTGAGGTAACAATACTTTTACTTGAGTAATTTTTATGGCTACTCTGCCCATATCTGACCGCACCATATACCTACAAGTGCAATGCAAGGACATTCTCTGAATAGCATCAAATACAAGTGTGTAAATGTATCGTCGGTGCTGACTCGGTTCGCTAATGTTCAGATTCCAGGGACTGAGTTGCTCCCTGGTGGAGAGAGCCAGCCGTTCTCCGGGACTATGGACCTCCCACCCGAGCTGCTGCAGGCCATCTTGGTGTACCTGCCCGGAGAGCAGGTCGTGCGATGCTGTCGCCTCGTGTGCCGCGACTGGAAGGCGCTCGTCGACACGGACTCGCTGTGGCGGGAGCGCTGCAGGCGTGAAGGCTACCGGCCTCGCGATGACGGGATGAAGGACTGGAGAATGTTTTACTTCCTGGCCAAAGCCAGGCACAATATGTTGAAGAACTCGACGGCAACAGGTTAGGCGCACGCTAACTCCTAGCATTTTGACTGATGTTCTAACTCATTCCTTGCTATAGACCTATTAGACTAACAAAGAATTCAAAACTGGGAACGAGATCATGACTCCATAGCAGAGATGTGACCAAGTCCCTCTTTCAAGTCCCAAGTCTCAAGTCCTTCTTGGGCAAGTCAAGTCCCAAGTCAAGACTTGACTTGCCCAAGAAGGACTTGAGACTTGAAAGAGGGACTTGGTCACATCTCTGCTCCATAGCGTTTGCGGATGTCAAGTTCCTCTGAATTCCCTTCTCAATGCAGTGTGCAGAGAAGTAGTGTTGATGGGGGAGTATTGGCGTGTACCATCAGGGTGCACTCACACACACCGCTCAATGCCAACAAGATCAGGGGTAGACATTGCAGACAAGTCGACGAGCGGAGTCGAACTCGCGACACTGCGGATGCTGCGGTAGACGCAGCGCCACTAACATGAATGGGGTCGCGTTATGTGTGGTGTCCATTTCTGCATGTATTTAGGTGAGGGATGTAATAATTGTAATTACCTGCGGCGAGCACATTATGTTTTCGATCGCGCTGGTTGGTCTGTCAGCAGGATAACTGAAAAAGTTATGCACGGATCTGGATAAAACTTTGTACAGTTGTTAGAAATGAGTAATGGAAGTGATTACAGTTTGGTGCATTTCCGTAACAAACAAAACAAACAAACTGCGATCGCCTTCAGAAACAAGCAGCAGTTGCCTCTATTCTACTGTGTGATACGAACACAGCTCAGATGGTGCAGTGGTTAGGCCTACGGGCTGCCAAGCTGGAGGTCTGGGTTCGTGTCCCATCTCCGGCAGAGTGCATATTTATTTTTATGACGTATAATATATATAATCCCGCCTACCACCAAGAGCGGGCTTGCGTACCACTGGTGTGATTACATTGTGGTGCATTTCTGTCGCCTTTAACTAACTATAACTCTTTAGTTTGGTCAAAGCATTGAATGACTATCAGTAATGTTATCCAATAATGCAATACCACACAAGTCCTAACGCCCATGGAGGTTCTAGGATATCTCGATGAGCCAGAAGGAACATGTAGTACAAAGTTTTTTTGATGACTGCTTAGGTAAAAAATAATTAAAATAGCAACAGCCAATTGATTGATCTTAACAATATTGCTGCACTACTGTATTTGAGATCTGTATGACATTATTGCACCTCATATTTCTTGTGTTTCCTTGCTCTTTTACATCCTTTAATACTTTTAAATACTATTCTCTGTCACCGTTTACTGGGAACCTGTATCTCTGACAATGGCAATAAACTTGATTCTGATTCAGTGTTATAAAGTTGATGAAATTGTGCGCATATCTAAATTGACTTCTACCTGCGGCGTGTCGTCCACAGACGGACTCCGTGATTGGTCCATCGTGTCTAATCGAGGTGACGGCTGGAAAGTGGAGGAGGTCATGGCGCCGCACCCTGACAACACCACCACCATGAATTTTGTCACCTCCTACGGGTCAGTTCTGGTAACCGCTGAATAGCTTCACCCTTAAGTGCTACGGGGGGCTCATTGGGTCCTTGTGCGTTTTTCATTCCATTTGAGCGCCAGGTTCTATCTATCTATCTATCTCTCTATCTATCTCAATATCTATCTCTCTCTATCTATCTATCTATATCTATCTCTCTATCTATCTCTCTAGCTAGCTATCTATCTCTCTATCTATCTATCTATCTATCTACCTCTCTCTATCTACCTCTCTCTATCTACCTCCCTCTATCTATCTCTATCTATCTCTATCTATCTATCTCTCTTTATCTATCTCTCTCTATCTATCTCTATCTATCTATCTATCTATCTCTCTCTATCTATCTATCTATCTATATATCTATCTATCTCACCAGCAGATGGCAGCATAACTATGTTGTAGCATATAATGAACATGAAATTTAAATAATGGGAGGCGCGCGGTGGCCGAGCGGTTAGAGAGCGCGTCCCCCCGACCATAGGTCGAGCAGCGCCGCAGGTTCGAATCCCCTGTCCGGCATTTCTGCAATGTCTTCCCCCCACTCCCCCCCGACTCTTCATCCTGGTTTCCGATTAATCCTGTCGCTAACTCTCTCAATAAAGAAGGAAAAACGGCACTTGCGCCCTATCTAGGGTACATGGAGAATTCGGCCACCCCTACAAAATGGCGTGCGCCCCATATAGTGCACTATATGGGGGTTAGGGGGCGATTTCGGACACAGCCAATGGAATAATGCCACTTCATCGTATGTACGTCAGACTACCAGCATGGCTGCCAGGGGCAACAACAGCCTATTGAATGTTGTCTTGTGTTCAGTCTGTGCATGAAGAGCCAGGAGGTGAACCTGAGTAAGGAAGGGTACAACGACGTCCTCATGGACACTGTGCAGCCACCCATCATCCTCACTGACTGGTAAGTCCTGGATTTGGGGACCTGGGAACGTATTGGAGGCTACTTGGTGTAGTTATACATGAAGTTTGGCATTTAGAAAATACAAACCCATGTTATTGATTCTCGTGTTCAATGTGGAATTAATTTAGTCTTAGCCAAATTAATTCCACATTGAACTCTTGAAGAAATGATGAATTTTGTTTTGACATACTTAAGTTATTTTCTATAATATTTTGACTGAATATTTTTATATAATAACTTAAGTATGTCAAAACACAATTCATCATTTATTTTATGAGTTACTACTGTTGACACATGTAATTGAATTAAATAAATTGATATTAATTGTAATCTGTAATATCTGTAAAATCTGAAATCGAGACATCCCTTGAGTCGGGGCAAAAAAGCTGTCCGAAAAGATGGAAAATCATCCATTATGGAGACTTTTAAATCTCACTGCACAGAAAATGGCCAGATCTTGCACAAAACCAATATATATTTCTTAAAGGTGTGACTAATGAAGCGTCCTCGATTGTTTTGGGTCATGTGGGTCAACAGGTATGGACCGCGCTGGGACTGCAGCTGTGTGTATGAGATCCATGTTACGCTGCTCAACAAGAAGAAGAAAGTGGTCACGGAATTCAAACCCAGCGTAATAGAGTTCAAACAGTGGAGCGAGGCGGCCTGGCACAAGGTAGGGGTAGCAAGTTCCAAAGCTAGTTCTCGGTAGCTAACTATCTATCTATTGTGGTTGCTAAAACATGTGATGTTAGTGTTATCGGGTTTCCCCCAACCAGTTACGCTTTGCCGAATACACATTGGGTCATTTCCCAAATCACCAAATTCATCTTACCAGGTTCTCAAAGCATCACTAGCATCAAACCGCCACTCATTTCCTCCGTTCCCGCTACTTTTGACGGCCCAATCCTTTTTGGTGTTGGCCAATCATATCGCCGGCACGTCGTGCATGCATACAATGCAATAATACCAGCTGGCACTCTGCACTACTGGTACTGATTACCAGAGAGCCGTTGGTTTGCCTTCGCCGACATCACTATCTGACTAGGTAATTGGATTGATATCTGGCTAGCAAACCCTCGCCAGATCAGCTAAAAGTTCCTGAGGACTAATGGAATTTTAAATGAATGTGGATGGGAACGCCTAGGCTGCCAAATATGAAAGTCTCAAAATGTGCATCCTAATCAACAAGTTAAGACATTTGTGGAGGGGGTCCGCGTTGGCCGAGTGGTTATGGACACCGCACCTAACGGGACCCCATTCATGTTAGTGGCGCTGTGTCTACCGCAGCGTCCGCAGTGTCGCAAGTTCGTCTCCGCTCGTCAACTTGTCTGCAATGTCTACCCCCGATCTCTTCAACCCAGTTTCCGACTAATCCTATCCAATAAAGATGGAAAAACGGCGCTGACGCCGGAAAAAATAACAAAAAAAAAAATACATTTGTGGAGTGGAAAAAGTTGCACACGCAATATTTATTTTGTTATATGTTATGTTATGTTATGTTATCTAAATATCTAAAAGGTTAATAGTTAAGAAAATGGGAGTTTGAGTTTTACTGAGCGGAGTTCTATAATTCAGGAAAAAGCAGTATGTTTTTGTGTTGTCTTCGAGCGGAAGAATTTGTGTACTCTCCGGTAACTTCTCTTATTTGTTCACAGATGACCCACGTGTTCAAGGACTACGGTCCGGGTGTGCGCTACGTCAAGTTCGCCCACGGCGGGCACGATTGCCAGTATTGGGCAGGCTGGTACGGGATTCGACTGACTGGGAGCAGTGTGGAGGTCTGCCACCCGGAGGACATCGACGACGACGCGCCACACCCTGAGGGCAGTGCGTGAGGTAGGGCTAGTGATCTGGAGGTCGAGGCGAAGACGACGAGACTTCCAGCCCACCGCCTGGATTCCAATTTGCCGACATCGGTTGGATTTAAAAATAGCTCATGGGTTCCGTCTTCTGCAGGGTGATAACAAACCGGCAACTTGGACACCTGCCCATGTGACCTGCGGCGCTTAACACCAATTGTCGCGATACTTGTGGTGTCATTTGTTCGATACGGTGTCGCGCGGCCCTCTCCGTTTGCACGAAAAGAAACGCTTGTGCAGATTGAGTTTTGCTACCTAATGTCCTACCCAAGATATGCTAGAATCCACAAGCTTGAAAGACTTTGTGTTTATCGAGAGTTTAAATCCCACCCAACCAATTTCAGTGCAGTAGACGTGGTACGAATAGATGTAGAGTGCAAGATGACAATCTTATCAAAATGAATGATCACATTCAGCAAACCTTGGGAATGAAATTGTTGTACTACCACATGGTAAACTTGCAACCTGCTGTTGCCACCTAGGATGTAAATAATACTAAAATTGTGATTCCAATGAGCAGATTTCTTTAAAAGCCCGCCAAGTTGGGCTCCTGCCTCAGTCGCCTTCACAGCGCTGCCAAATCCACACTGACGAGAGTGTCTGTAAGAAAAACAACAACTCCAAGGAGACGTTTTCTATCTCATGGCGTCACTTCTTAAACGGGCTGCGATTGCCACGTTGTCGTTTGCATCAAGGCTCCGAGTTGTGATGCTGTGATGACCAGACCCATGTGCATATGCCAGGCTCTGGCAGGTACGAGCGTTTGTCTGGCGATGCCAGGCTAACCCGCGCTGTCCCTTGCTATTCCAGATCTCTCTAAGTTGGCAGCAATTTTGATTTCTGTCAGAAGACCACGCGCACGGATAAAACTGCCTCAACAAATTAATTGTCAAGTGTCAAAGACCTGTTCTAAACATCTGGTAATATTGGGATCGATTTCAATTGCGGTGACACATGAACTTGGCGGTTTTACTTTATTATGTTTCCATTATGCTATGGTACTACTACCACCACTGTGTGGCCAGTGGGATTTTAGGAGATGTATGGAAAGACACTGTTGAGAGAGAGAGAGAGAGAGAGAGAGAGAGAGAGATTGTGATAACCTTGTTTTGTAATCTGATACAAGACCAAATACTTCATGGACGTTATGGAATGGAAACACACTCACGGAAAAAATATTATTGAACTGCAACTAACGATTATTTTCATCATCGATTAACCACCCATTTTTACTGACGATTAATCAATTCGGTGTTCGTTATAAATCATTATTAACTTTCTGAAACATTAATTATTAAAGGTTTCTTTTCTAAGGGCCTATTCTTCCGTGCTAACTAATAACATACCCAACCATACTTGTTATTTTTATTGTTCGTGTTGCTGTGGGGCTTAACAGTGTTCGGTATCTAAGAGAATGGGTGGGGCCATGACTGGGAATGGAGACTGGTATTGGGAACAACATAGACTCAACATTTTTGTGGAAAGAAGCTTATTTGAATGATAATAATCGGTTGCAGATGTAGTCTTTGCTCAATCAAACAATGCATTGCATGCATTTTAGCCCCCCTAATGGAGACTGTTCATATATATATTTTGATGTCCGTTCCTTGAACTTGAGACTATGCAACAGAAATGTGCCTTTGTTACACTTGATTTATTTTAAACATGACTGATCATATTTGGGGTTTGTAACATACTGAAGTCCAATAATTACTTGCACTATATTTCGTACAGAGGATGGCCCTTGGGAGATTTTGTTCTGTGTAATTCCCTAGAATCTATAGTCTGTTTACTGCTTTGCACTGGGGTCTGGACTCGCCAAGTAATAGTTTTAGCTACTGCTGTATATAGATTTTATTACCTGCACCACTGTTATGTTACTTATTGTATTGTCTTGTCATTTGTATTTTCATTGTTCCATGTGAAGTGACACGGCCATAAAACCTTTTGATTTCACAACGGTCAAAGCACTCTTTTATTTTCTAGCTTACGGTAATTTCTGGAAATGTTGTTGGAAAAATGTTTTGTACTGCTAATGGGTCACTGCTAGTGGTAAGATGGGTGCCGAGATGGCAAAAGTACCCACATTTTAAAATACATTTGTGAAAAAACAACTTGAGTACGACTACAAAGTACTGATCCAAATATCTACTCCAGTAGAGTTAAAAGTACAGGCTCAGGAATCTACTCAAAAAGTATTTTTGGAAGTAAAAAGTACAGGCTCTAAGAATTACTCAAAAGTATTTTTGAAAGTATAAAGTACACGTGAAAAATACAATTGTATATGAAATGCACTTTTTCAATGCTAGTTTTACAATGTTTGAATAAATTGTTAAAAACCTTTAACAAGAAAAAGTCTAGCTTACTTCACAAAAGGTTCATAAATCCCACTGCCAAACATTGAAATGAACATCTGTTGGCATTACCGCCCCCTACTGGCTCATTCACACTATACATATTCCTACCAGCTAACAATGGTGCGCAAAAAAGTAACAAGCCTGTTCTGGGAAAAGTAAGGGGTAGAAGTACAGATATTTTTGTTAAAAATCTACTCGGTACAAGTAAAAAGTCATTAGGGAAAAATATACTTCTAAAAGTACAGATACATGAAAAAACTACTTAAGTACAGTACTTAAGTATTTGTACTTCGTTACTTGCCATCTCTGCTTAGGTGACAGAAGAACGCCTGATCTCTCTGCTCTGGCGATTGCTGTTTAATTTTTATATATACTATTTATTCCTTCTCCACACTTGTCTCCCTAACGAAAGAAACTTTAATTATGGGACCACGCCCACTGCCATGTGACACAGCACTTGCGTTCATAGAGCTCCATTTTGCTTGAAAATGGAATTTAAAAAAATCTTTGGATTGAATCCTTGATGAATTGGGGTTGCATTTAAAAAGTAATGGAATGTAATCCCTTCATAAACATAAAACTCTATAACCGTTATCGTGAACAAAATAATATTTTCAGTTTGTTCTGGTTTTGTATGCAGACACGAACTAACCACCGAGATGTAAATATTAAAGGAAACATGCCAAGTTTCAAACCGGAATCCAGTTTTTGTGACTTTGTCAATTGCATTGAGAAGGAATTGTTCCTGGTACTAGACACAGAACATCAGACATAATGCAACAGTCATTTTCAAGATTTAAATGTGTTATCTTTGATGGTATTGTAACGAAATGCTGTCCCCTCGTGGAGGAGCTGGGAATAGAGGAACTCACATCGGCAATAGCTGAACTCAGCCATTGCCGAGGTTCGTTCGGACTCTATTTAAGGGTGCAGGCTGAGACACCAAAGGTGTCAGACCAGCATGCACCGCGCTGGTGCATCTCATTACAGTATGTAAGATGAAAATTTAGATTAATGGTGTGCTATGTAAAAACCCCTTTCTGTATTTTCGGTGTATATTGATCAGATGAGATTTCTTTTGAATCTTGATTCAGTTGAAGCTTTAGGATTCATTGACCACAATATCACCACACAGCTCTGTATGTTTGAAGTAACACTGTCTTTATTATGCCTAGTCGTCCAAATAGAAGCTTACTTGAAATAAAAACATATTTACAGAAATATTTGCTCAAAAAATCATCAGCTGATGACGTTTATGCACAGTTCTTTAACAACTGACTTGTCCGATTAACTAAACTCAGGGCTGGGGAGTAACAGATTACATGTAATTCCATTACAGTAATCAAATTACAAACCTGTGTAACTATAATCCCCCACAACAGCATTTGAATTCACTTCCTGGCTGGCTATCAATTTGAGGAAAAATGACACATTGTCTACATTTAAGTGCCAATTCCATGCTGAATTGAAGACACAAGAACTCAAAAATGAATCATTTGCATTACTTCACTTTTAAGGTATTGGTAATACTATGTAGCCGGCAAGCCAGAACGATGGATTTGTTCTTGTACCACACTCACGTGTGATACGAGAACGAATAGTTTGTTCTGGCATGCCAGGCTAAATGGGATTTTCATGTTACAGATTTTATAATTTGGCCATGAGTAACTTGCAACTTTAAGGGATTACATAAAAAAGTATCTGTAACGAAAGCGCCCCCCGTGGAGGAGCTGGGAATAGAGGAACTAGAACGTCGGCAATAGCTGAACTCAGCCATTGCCAAGGTTAGTTCGGGCTCTATTTAAGGAGGCGTGTTGGCCGGTGGAGGACCGTTAACGGTGCCGGCCCAGAATGCACCGCGCGTGCACTCACTACATATCCTTACCAACCCTGGCTAAAACACACTAGACCACAACAACACACAAAAATGTTTAAAATATTATTTACCAACACAAACACACAATCATCCATTTCTGTATGTAGAACAAACTCAAACTCTCATTAGAAATGTATTCAGTTTGCATTGGATGGTTTATTTTTGGCTTGTTTTGTGAACACGCGTGTTGAGTATGTCGTGCACAGGATACAATTGTTACGTTTTGATTATAGTGGCGAAAAATGTGGAGATTTTCTGCTAATAATAATAATACCATACATTTGGTTAAAAAAATGATTAGTTTGAAAAGTAAGTACCATATAATGGTGAATTACTAGTTTCATGGAGTATTTCAAGTTTTAACTTTTGTTTTTGATGCTATGCTTTTTTTGGTGAGATGTAACCTGAATATGTGATGTATCAATTCAATCTGTCAAACATTCACCAAATCACTTTGGTGACCTGTGTGGTGACGCCGAATTGAAGGGTCCGGATAGTACTATAATACATTTTGAATTCAATCTGCTACTGCACATTTTAGAAGTAAAAAAAAAAGTAGTGGGTCCAATTAAATAATTTTTTAAATGTTCTCTAATTTGTCAAACCTTTTTGTGCACAAAGACTAAGTTGAGAACCTGCACGGCATAAATAGAAAGGTTTGCAGACGATCCACGCTTACGTAGAAATGAGCGCGCTTTAATCCGGAATGACGAGTGGCCGGGACGTGACGTGACGGGCGTGTCGGGGCCCGGCGGCTTGAGTCGGAGTCTTCACAGCAGCAGACATCTCCGTTTCTGCCGCGGCTCTGGAGGCTCCAGGGCTGCCAAGATGGCTTCATCGAACACGTTCTTTAATCCTTTCTGTGGAAGCCAAAAGGACAGGGCCGTCCATCATGCTGTTTATTAGCATCCTCGCCAGCGGAGGAAGGCATCAAAATCCGCTCCTCTTAGGTACATCCAGCTCAACTCCAAATCATATATGACCAGAGATGGCAAGTAACAAAGTACAAATACTTACGTACTGTACTTGAGTAAAATGTTCAAGTATCTGTACTTTTAGAAGTACTTTTTTCTGTCATTACTTTTTACTTGTACTGAGTAAATAAATTCAGAAAATAGCTGTACTTCTACTTACTTTTACCAAAACAGCTTCGTTACTTTTTCTCTCCTTTTTCGCACACTGACAGGGTAGAATAAGATGTATAATATGAGTCAGTAGGGGGCGCTGATGCACCGAGTACAGTCCCAGTTAGGAAGTTAATTAGTGGTTTTCATTTAGTCCCGAGATATAAGCTAAATTAGGCTAGGTTGTTAGTCATTTATTCAAACAATAACATTGACAAACTAAGATTGAAAAAAAACTGCATTTTACGTCCAATTATTTTTAGTACGTTGTACTTTATACTTTCAAAAATTCAAGTACATTTTAGAGCCTGTACTTTTTACTTTCAAAAATACTTTTTGAGTACATTTCTCAGCCTGTACTCTTTACTTTACTCAAGTACATATTTGGATCAGTACTTTGTAGTCTTA
>OMKY01045778.1:0-13101 GCA_900302395.1 Bregmaceros cantori | reverse complement strand
GTGCATATGCTGTGATCAGATTAACAATTTGCTCATGTATGACCATACGTGCCCGCATCAGTCTGTCACTTATTCGGTCTACTTCGATGATCCGTTGTTTGCGTTTGCAGCCAATTGCTATTCCTATGCCGTTTCATTTGTTTTCTTTACCCATGTATATGAGCTTGACACCTTCTCCCAATTCCTTGGATTTTTCACCCTTCCATTTCAGCTCCTGTAGGAACGCAACATCGATCATCCATGAGATCCACTAGTTCTCTACCCTTTCCTGTCATTGTTCCTAGGTTCAGTTGCATATACCGTATTCGGACTTGTTTCTTTAGCCTGGCGCGTCCACTGCCTGGCAACCCTTGCAGATTTGACACAACGTTCGGGCGAGAATGTTGCGCGGCGCTTCCGGGCACCGATCCTAGCATAGATCTCTGTGTCTGTAGCTGACTCATCATAAATTTGTTTGGCTCAAATACTACCACATCCGCTGGCCTGGCTGACGATGCGGGCTATCGTAACCCTGATAGAGGGAGGCTAGGGGTGTGCTAACACTTGCCCAAGGTGTACACCCAGGCTAGTGGAGGGAAGGAGGCGCCTTACTTCTCCATTCTAGACCGTCTCTAGAGAAGATCTAGCCACTGCTCTATTATCCGTGTATTTGAAAGTGACAAATGTTTTGGTCTCTGATGTGAATCATTATTTTTAAATTGCACTGAATGTATGTATTACTTTTTTGCTTGACTTCTTATGTTTTTATTTTTACACTGCATTAATATTTTCATATACAATGATACACTTTGTCAATATGTACTGCAATACATGCCGTACCAGTAAAGATTCATTTTAAAGAACATATGAGATGGTTTATGAGGGTCTGTTACGACGCACACATACACATTCACCCTAGTAATTACTTCTACACTACAACCTACACACTCCTTACATATTAAGAAATGCAGACTCTGCTTGATAAAAGACAGGAAGGAAAAGACGAAAGTCAGACGCCTTGCTTTGCTTGGAGCTTTAGCTGATCCCTGGAATCCGGCTTGAGAATTTTGCGTTAGGGCATATTTAAAACCGCATTTTGATTTTGTCGCGGGTTAGTTTCTGGATGCAGCACGGGTTGTTTATTATACTAGGTGCTGATTAATTTTATAATCGTATAGATTAGAATTGATTTGTCGATTAACCCTTAGGTGCTAATAAGACTCATTGGGTCCTCATAGGGTTAGGGTTTAAATTCATTTGAGCTGTATTTTGGCTGTGATAATGCTACTGCAAATTTCATGGCTGTGTACGTTTTTCACCGATAATTACGTCACGGCAATTTTAGGCACCGTGTGGAATGTTCATGCATAGAAGCGGACATGTTGGTGATGTTATCTGGTCTCACGGTGGGTGTTAAGGTGTTGATGTGGTTGTCTGGGGTCCCCATGCTGTGGTCTAATGAAGATTTGGTGAGTCTCGGCCCCCTCCAAAACTCAGTCGTCGGCCCGTTGCAAACACCCTGGAGTATCAACAGTCTCAGGGGACGCGGGATTTGAGACAAGGATGCCTTTGCGTTCAGTAAGGCGGGTCTCTTGAGAGACACTGGGCCTCTGCATTCAGCGAGGCTGGTCTCTTAATCTCAATCAGGCTCTAGTTGAGATGCTTGTCGCATTTGCTGGATGCCCCGGGGGAAATATTAAACACAACACACATACACACACACACACGCATAGTATACTCACAGTATATGTGTGAATCTGTGCGTGAGTGTCTGTGCTTGTGTCTGTAAAATGTCTGCTCAACACAACTCCAACCTCCGTCACCTCTCTCCGTCATCACTGATAAACCGTACCGCTCTTTGTATCCTGCCGTGACCAGGGTCCTCGCGCCTTCAATCCCCATCACAGGCGCCATACATTTGCAATTAATTTATTTCGCCTGGTCCTGTTTCTATTTTTCTCTCTCTCTACGTCTCTCCCTATATCTTTCTCTCTCTCTGTCCCTCCCCCGCTCCCCTTTACTCGCTCACTCTCTCTCAACCTCTCGCTCGGTCTCTGCCTCTCGCCTTGATCCTTGGCAGCGCAACGTCTGGAAGCGATTTTGACGCGTTAGCTGTAGCGTGCTGCAGGGGACATTTTAAACTCTCTGACTTTAGATATTATTACCAGTATAAAAAGTGAGGGAAACAGACAGAAAGAGCACCAGCGGAGGAATAGTTGAAGCAGCCGTGAATGGTGGAACAGAGGAAGATTTGATGCAGAAAGGTTTCTTATCTTCCTTGTGTGTATGTGTGTGGCTTTACCCCATATCTCCGGTAATGAATCTCAATGGACTTTTCTATGCCTCACAACACACAATTTTTACAATGCCTCATAATGGGAGCCTGATAAAAATGCCAAGCAACTTTAGGACAGCCTATAGACGAGTTTGGCGGGTATTTCCGTTTAAGTTTGTACTCTGAACGCCATGTCCGGTGCCATTTAGTTTGCCGTGCTTTTGGTTATTTTTCAACATGTCTATTCGGTGGGAACACACACCTACAGGGTTATTTAAAAAGGATGGTGGTAACTTGCGGTGTGCTATTCCACACCCAAATGCTCTTGTGCAGGTCTGTGACCCACAAATGCATGATTCAATAATCAGTGCAAACCGTTCCATTTTCTCATTCTTTTTGAAATGACTAGTAGAAGCAGCCAGCCTATTGGTCCAGAAGAACATGTGACCACTCGGTGAGTAACTTCAAGTAGGATTTTGGCTGTATTTCATCAATATTTATACAAAGCAATGAACGAAGCAAGGGGGGTGATGTGTAACTGGTCACAGACTGACATCTTGTGGTCGTATTTTGTACTTGTGTGCGTTTTGTGTGTTTTGAGTCTGCGTACCGCCGCCCACTACCAGACTTTATATACAAGTAACCAACAGAAGCGTGGGACAATATGACTCCCCCCAGTGTTTCGCATGTAAACTTGTCTATAGAGAAAGAAAAAAAAAGGTGGCTGCTGAAATTAAAGGTATGACCAAGAAATGCACTAACAAGTTAAAATTTCACAAGACTTAATATATTTAAAAAGTAAACACAGGCATCTGGTGTATAGTGGTCCAAAAGCGTGGAGGGGGAGATTTTGAAATTGCTCTGCCACCAGTGTCGCCTTTTCTTCTGCTACTGAGCGCTTTGCTGAGTTCTGTGTTATCCATAATGATGTGTTCCATTAATGCACTCACTGAATGAACGAGCCAGAGCCATACCCATGACCAATTTACTGTGGCTAAACTATGATTAACCGTTTCAGTGCCAATCATTTTCAGGCCAAACAATTTGCACTGATGTTTGAAGGTCCACATGAAATGCTGTAATATAAAAAATGGTCTATCTAGGAATACATTGTTTTTAATAAATCTTCTATTCAATAACACATATTTATTGACATCTTTGGCATGTTTTAAGACTTGTGACAAAGAAATACATACATACATACATACATACATACATACATACATACATACACACACACACACACACATTGCAAAATGTGAGATATTTAATACAAATTTTGAAATGTCCTTTCTAGTATTTTGAATCAATACCGAGTTATTTTCAAACTTTAGTTTCAACAATCATTGTAAAAAAAAGTTTACTTGAATCTCTGAAACATATGATTTTGCCCAGAAATAAAAGAGAAATGAAAGAAGAGCAGTGCCGCAGGTTCAAATCCCATTTTTCGGCTTTTCTGTCTCCCTCCAACTCTACATCCCAGTTTAGTTTCCGGTTTAATCCTGTCACTATCTCTCTCAATAAAGAACGAAAAATGGCGCTTGTGCCCAAAAAAAAAGGACAAAAAAAGGAATAAATAAATAAAAGATCATTGCCATCATCTAATCCCACACTCTAGATAAAGGAGGACATGAAAGAAAATCTAAACCAATTGTTGGCCTTGGAAAGGCAATTATAGCACACAGTTATAGCTTCAGCACCAGATTTTCTCCAGGCCTTCAAAGGTTTGATTCACACTAATTCTGAAACGACCCAATTATGACTGTTAAGTGATTTGTAACGTGACGAAAGAGAAATGTCCTCTATGATTACAATCAGCTACATGAATCAGATTCAAGACCAGACTCCTCTTCAACAAGAGTTCTTAGCATGTTCTGTTGTTTGACTTAAGTCTTCATTTTTCGGAATACCGGGGGACACCACTGCACCACCCCTTTATAAAATGGCACATTCTGAAGGGAACCAGTTGTTTATGTAACAGACATTCCTCGGAGCCGGCCATGCTGCTGTGCGTCACGTGGATGTATATTTTCTGTCTGTGCTGAGTGGGACGGGACTGCGGCTTTGGGGCCATGTCTCCCGCACACCAGATGGTCGGCGTGTGCGCACACAGATACTCTACCTTTTCTTTTTTTTTAATCATCCTTGTTTTATTTTGTGTGGGTCATCTATCAAGACGCCCCCCGTGCCCCTCCCCTCACTCCACCCACCCTGCGGCAACAAAGAGCTATAATTATCTCAACTGAAGGCGAGCCAAGGTGTGGAGGCTTGGCTGAAGCAGAGCTTTTGACACCTGCGTGTGTGCATGAGCTCTGTGCTCGCTACTGAATATTCAGACAGATAACCTCATGAATGGCACCCAATTTGCGGGCAATGGAAATGAGAGTGTGTGCCAGTGGCGGAATATTTTCAGTTCAGTTGTTTACAAGTAGCTTAAAGATAGTAAGGGGTGAATATGTTTGGACATATGATAAGAAGGAAGGAAGCAAAAGTCACATGGCATTTGGCAATGGGGCACCCAGAAGGGAGAAGAGAGAAGGGCGGTGGTGACATGATGCAACCATATGTGGGGTCAAGCATATGTGAATGTCCATTCTGTGGCAATACCCCACCAACCTTTCTATGTATATCCCTATTCCTCTTTCTGTTTTTCGCTGAATTTGTGTGGGTGTCAATGTATATGTCGGGTGGATTGCCCTAATGTGGGTCACTGCCTAATGTGGGACACCTAAGCTGCAGTGGCTCTGGTAAAAGCAAACTATGGTAATGTGAGGAATGGGCCAGCTCGTCCTACCGGCATGTCAACTGGACAGTAGACCGACCTGGGAGTTTGGCGACTTTGCACCAGTGGGGAGTTGACTCGGACGACATTGCCGGTAGGACGAGTCGACTCTAAACCAGTAATGTGTCTAAGATTAAGTTCAAGTTTAAGTTCATTTTATTTAAAGATTTAATTTTGGAATGATATCAACAGCTACCTGGGTGTTACGTTGCAATCATGACTGATGAACCACTAATGCGCAAAAGCCCTAAGGGTGATCTAATACAAATCTCTTCCTCAGTACTAAGGCCTAGACTACACGTACACGGATATTTATTCATCAGGATATTTTTCGTACCACACGTGCAGTTCTCAAAAATATCTGTGACTACACGTAGACTTCTATATCAATCCGATCGGATATCGCCCAGTAATATATTCACGAACCAAGCTACCTGATTGGCCGATGAAACGTAACAGCGTGATGCGTCATGTGTTGTTTGCGGAAGCTAAGCTCACTGTCTTTGCATTTCTTCACTTTGACATTCAGAGCACTGGGCAGAAATCACATTGTGTCAACACCCTCTTGGGCCATCGCAATGCTCTGTTTTAATTAAACAGTGGGATTCCCCTGGTCTGCACCAGTTCAGCTGCTGGGTGCCGTAAAAGTTTAACCTCACAAATCATCTTAACCGGATATTTTTTTTTATTTTTACGCTTGTTTTTGCATTTCAGATTCATCCGGTTTGACTGTCCTAAGATCCCAGATTGGTGTGGTAGAGCGGCCCAATTGGACAAAAATATATGTGGGATCTCTCATACAGCCTCTCAACTTCTATCACTCCTTGTCTCTGTCTTTGGCCTCTCCCTTTCTCCCCCGTTCTATTAGCCACACCACGTGTGTGTGTGTCTTACACAACTTGTGTGCACATGAGTGTGTGTGTGTGTGTTTGTGTGTTTTGAGTGCATGTGCTGAGGGTTACTGAGGCCCTCACATATACATTCTGTGGCTCTACCACTCTGACCAGTGTTTATATCACCACTTCTCTGGTCAATTTGTTTAACTTCACTTAGATTTCTTGCATGCGTGTGCATGACTGCCTCTCCGTCAATTTGAGTGTTCCTGCATGTGTGTGTGTGTGTGTGTGCGTAACAGTGTAAAACGGTGACCTAGTGGTTAGAAGAGGTGAATGCCCTCTCCGCTCCGCAGACACAGTTGGCTAATTAGCCTGACCATATCCAGCATACGCACAAGGAACACCTGCACGTTCAGGCACACATACAAGCGTGCGTGTGTGTATCGACTACCGAGCACACACACACACATATTAACTGGGTTTGCCTCTTAAAATAGCTTACAATTGGAAGGTGCTTATCAGAAATTCTAATGAGTTACCAGACTTGTATAAACAAGTAACAGTACGGCCAAAAGTAAAAGTGCTGTGAGGTTTCGTGTCTGTCACTAACCGGCTACACTGGTTGACCTGACTGCAGCTGTGCTTTCTAAGTGGTTGAAACAAATCTGTGTTATGGACCTTTACTCCAGAAGCCAGAAAAGACTCTCAGTAAGATCATCACATTACCATGCTTTAAAAAGTAATGTAACTGCATTGATATTGTGAAAGTAAAAGTCTGGTAGAACCTGGTAGAACCAAACCTTTCCGGGGACTTTTTGGAGTCAAGACTGACTTCACATACCTTTATTTAATTTATTTAGTACAAGTTTAATCATGTTCCAAATCTTTCAAACTTTCACCAAAGGTGACTGGTGCCTGTCACGCCTCTGCAACATTGTGTAGAGATCGGGGGCAGTGCCCCCTGGATTGGCAGATCAGGGTGGTGTCCCTCTTTTTAAGAAGGGGGACCAGAGGTTGTAGTCCAACTATAGGGTGATCGAACCTCGGATGCAGGAGGAACAAGCTGGTTTTCCCAGGGCATGGGAATGTGGACCAGCTCTACACTCTCCACAGGATCCTCACGGGTGCATGCGAGTTTGCCCATCCAGTCCACATGTGTTTTGTGGACTTGGAGAACGCATTCGGCCGTTTCCCTTGGGTGCTCTATTGGGGGGTACTCCACGAATAAGAGTTTCCCAGTGACCTGATTAGATTTCAGTTCCCTGTATGACCGGTGTCAGAGTCTGGTGTGCATTGCCAGCAGTAAGTCAGACTCGTTTCCAGTGAGGCTTGGACTCCGACATTTACTTTAACCCCCTCTCTCTCTCTCTATCTCTTCTCCATGATATTTGAATAGATTCGATTTTATTTCTGTGAAGGATGCCCACATAAAGTAGGATGTGCCCAAAGAATATAGCAATCACTCAACATGTCTTGTGCCTGTGGCTAACGCTGTCAATAAAGTGGAAAAATGTCACTTGCACCCAAAAAAAATAACAAAAGAGGAGAAGAAGAAGAAGAGGATTTGTATTTCCTAAATCATGTCTCTTGGCATCTTTGTCAGTATGTATGTGTTTTCTGTAGGAAGCCTGGTTTTGTGAAAGAAGTAACATGTACACTTTCATGCTTTTGTATTGTAATCTTATTTGCATGTGGTTTGTTACCTGCCATCCCTAGAAGCAGGCACGTACACACACAAACACACACACATACACACATACAGAGTAGGGGTCCAGTGCAGCGGTGCAGCACGCTGGATGAACGCTAATAGCTGCAGAGATGAGAAGGAGAGAGGTAGGGATTACTGTGGGATGTTTTCTGATCCTCAAAGATGCTGATGGCAAATCTCTCTCTGGCTGGCCACTGCTGGCAAGCAGATCCACTGAGGCACCGGCACCCCATCCAGGACATACATACAGAAACACATGAAGACGTACGCACACATACAGGGAAATACATACACAGACGCATGTACACACATGCACACATATAGGGACATACATACAAACACATAACCATATACATACACACACACACACACACACACACAGATGAACAAAGAAACACAGAGATACCGAAGGTCACCAGTCTCTGGTCACTGAGTACTATGATGTATGTCTTTAGTATTCAATACAATGTGTGGTAGGCCAATCAGTGAGATTCCATGTCTATGCGTATCCACGACCCGGCAATAAAGACAGATGTTTGTATGGCACCAAAATTGCAACTACGCTGGGTCAACTCACTTCATAGAAATAATTTTTATCAATTTAAATTCATAGAATGAATGGAACAATTTAGCTACTTGCCCTCTCGGGTTTGATGGCCCATGCTCACCACCAAGCTCAACCCGTTCTAAACCAACCACTGTGGACAGTATTAGAATTGTTAAATAACAGAGCTACTTAAAGACAGGATGAGAGAGAAGAAAGAAAAATGGCCAAATTGAAAAACAGCTACATATTCCTAATTAATATAAAGCCAATCTGAAAATGGTTAGCAGAGTTTTCAGACTTTTGGCAGGGGAGAAGTGAGTGAGAGGGACAAACAACAAAAAGGGAGACGGACAAACAGACAGGCCATTGCCAATATGATGGATAGGTTATTCGGAGGCATATAAAGACAAAAGAGGCAGGCACCCACAGAGACACACTTGCACACAGACACACAAAGACATAAATACACTTGCGTGCGTTCACTTTCTCTCTGGCCAACACTATATTTTTCTCCACATTCACTCTCACACACGGCCTCTTCTTCATTCCCTCACTTGTGTGTTTGTGTGTGTGTGTCTCTCTCTCTCTCTCAAAAAAAAAATACACATCCACATGCTCGCGCACACTCAAGCACACACACCCACAGAAGCAAAAAGAGTCGAGTTTCATGAGGCTAGCACTGACTAAGTATAGGGTGGCTGCAGCTTACATCAGCACACAGCTCTAGTGATTCACTTCTCCCACTGTGCACCGTTGTTAGGTCCACACCGAACCCAGCTGCGTGCGGGGGCGTGGATGTATTTGTGAGTGGATGTGAGTGTACGTGCGTGTGTGTGTGTGTGTCCGAGCGTGAGTAACTTGTTTATGTCTGTGTTACGTTCATACGCTGCTCCCGCCGTACCTGCTGACGTACTAGCGTCTGGGGAAGATTTTAACCTGTGGCTAGGCGAGGTCATGGTTGCTATGCACTGGGGGGGATACGCCAAGCCATTCTCAACGGGCATAGACTCAAGACTCGGCGTAAATCAGCTTGAACAGTGGCCTCCGTTCCAATTGAGGCCTTTTAGGTTGGGTGTAGCCAATGATTAAGAAAATGAGAACCTGGCTCTAATAACAAAATAAATTATAGTTGGTGAACATTGTTTTTTGCTCTTATCGCACTGTTGATTGAATGTACACATTCTATCAACAATACAAATGATCACTGGTCTCCAATTATGCAATGTTTGCACATTTTCCAAATGCAGCTGCTATGAAAAACAAATATAAGTTCTCCCACCGATAATTAAGATGTTTTCTTTTTCATTTGTCCTTTTTGTTTTGAAAATAAAAAAAGGAAATTATTTTCAAAAGTAATTATACTACAGATAGAAAATAATACTCCTGCTGAATCCATTGTAACCACCTAGTTGTTGTTGCCCATGAAATGGCAAAGCCTTATGGTATTACATGCTGTGCTTTAAATAAACGTATGTATTCACTCTAATGTTAGATCACAAGACACTCGGATGTACTGACTTTACGTTCATGCTTAATGTCACATGCAAGAACAATATAAATTAGAAAAAATAGTTGTAGGGGTATAAGTAGTTACCTTCAATTAGAGAACATCTTGCCTAAATTGAGCAGCCACACCAAAAGCGGAAACGGAAACTAAAATGGTACGGACATGTAACAAGATCCCAGGGACTCTCAGAAACAATCCTTTAAGGCACAGTTCCAGGGGGAAGGAGGAGAGGAAGACAGAGAAAGCGATGGGAAGGTAACATCCAAGAGTGGACAAGGTGCAGGCTGAGCGATACCATGCGAATGGCCGAGGACGGGAGAAGATGAGGAGAGTTGGTTGCAAAATCTTCAGTGGTGCCTCAACGGTCAGCCAGACTACAGGACTGATGATGATGATGATGACACCAAAAGCCAACCTGTCAATGTGGCAGCTCGACTGCTATTACCGCCTTGTCCACTAGATGGCGACGTTGCACCATACAGGATCACATGGCTTTATCATGCTTTTGCGCGATGATATATAGCCGTTCACGCACATATTTCTCAAACACACTCTATTTCAGTCCTATTTATATCTCTGTACTCCGGGTCTTAGCTGTAGTGCTGTGAGAGTCTATGAGAGAGGGAAGGAGAATTGAATATGAGGTAACAAGTAAGTCTCCTGTATTTGTGCTGCTGTGGGGAACGTGGATGGTATTTCCCCTAAATTTGAATGCAGGGTCCATTTGCAGCCTCGAAGTGCAGCGCGCCTTGAGGCGTGCGATCAGATATCCTGCCTAGCTGCAAGTCCGCTGATGTAATTTGTGTCTGCCTTGATATTCACATACAGAATATTTTCTCTCCTTCTTTCTCTGTTTCCCTCTCTCCCATTTTAAAACATCCTGTGTAATAGTTTTAAATAGATAAATGATGAACACATTCACACACCAAAGGGGTCGGCCACAATGAAAGGCGCTCAACCATGACCCCTATGAGGACAATTCTGGGTTCAGTGTCTTGCCCTAGGACACTCATGGAGACTGTCAGTGCCGGAAATCGAACCTCCAACCTTTTGGAGTCCAATCCTGCTATTGTTGGAACGGGCACTCCCTCAACTAAATTACAGCCAGCCCCCTCTCTGTGCACATCTGTGTCCATGTGTGTGTGTTTGTGTGTGTGTTTGTGTTGAGCATGTGTACTCTGGGAGCACCTTGCAGGCCCAAGTGAATCTCTGTGTGAAGTTTGCATGTCTGTGCATTTGTGTGTGTTTGTTTTGCCTACACAAAGCACAAAACCAACACAGACTGTGTCATGTAGCGGTATGGCAGTAGAACAAGCTTGCTCATTGAACCACAAACATGCACTGGGTTCAAGTATACTCAGAGAATTGAATCAGTCGATCTTTGCATGCAGCACAATAATTAAAACCAGGAACAGTGCATGTGTACATAGCAGCGCTGACATCTGTCGCCCGCAAGACATGTGCGTTTTGTGAGAAATGTGTAATTAATGCTGACAGGTTATTAAAATGCTTAATGTAATTATTTTCATTACACAGTTCATATTCAAGTAATCCAATGCTATTCATATTTAACTGTTTCAGTGGCAGACACGTTAACACAAAACAATCTTGTAATCAGTTAATAAAGTAGACATCCTCTTCATTAGATTATATATTCTACATTCTACATAAAACTATGTCGCTTGACGCCTTTGGCATGCTTTAGTGTTTTTATAGGACACCTGTGGAAGTTTGCAGTGCAGGTAAAGAGTGCCACAAATTGAAGAGATTGTTGTGAACGCATTTTTCCTTGGTAGTAGAGATCATTATCAGCCCACATTTCTTAATATAAAACATGGTTGACACTGAATGGGTTACGTTGCTGTGGCAGAAGATTGCTTTAGAAATGTACAGTACATTGGTTAGATGGTTAAAGACTGGAAGGTTGGTGTTTCCATTCCCGGCTTCGAGAGTCTCCTTGGAAAAACGCACTGAGCCTCAAATTGCTCAGAACGGTTGAGCGCCCGGTTTGTTCCCTATGTCCTGAAATCCCTATGTTCAGAAAGGTTATGGGGCTTTTAGTCACAGTAGTTGTTTAGTCACAGTCATGTTAGGGGTTAACCCCTAATCCTAACCCTTACCCTAAGATTCTATCACTATATCCTTCGATAGTGTGTTGCTCATTATCCATATTAGTTGTTGCTTATTACTACCATTCACACTGACTCTGAGCTGAGACTGCTGAATGAAAATAATTTCTCTTTGGGATCATAAAGTATTCTGATTCTGATTAAACGACATGTTACTTTTCTGAACATAGGGCGCTCATCGAGCGGCCCTGCATGGCAGTGTACCATCATTGGGATTAATAGAGTATTCAACATTAAAAAGAATAGAAACATGCTACTGTCAGTATTCACAAAGCACAGACATTCCAACATCCACCAAGCTGGATTGTTCCTCTTTGAATTGTGCATTGATAGCAAGGTACATTGACATACACATGAAAAAAATATTAGCAATTCCGTCTTATTCTGCAAATACCATTGGAAGACTGTCCTTCTCAATTATAATGCACATCTTGTTGTTACGAGTCGGCGAGACGAAAGGAACGCATTGTCCACGGGCGCACATTGGCGACGCGGGAGGCGAGATCGTCCGAGAGCGGCCCAGCGGACACAGCTGCCGCTCATTCAACCTCGTCAGTCCGCCTCCTACTCAAAGGACCGTTTGCCCCTGGTTGAACTGCGTCCCAAAGTCAGCCATGCCTGGCTAAGCACGTCACGATTCATTCAATACCTAGATGATATCTAACGTGGATTACCTTTCCTGTGCTGGAGTTTGGCTCAATCCTGATGGTTTCTCGGTCTGAAACCTGACCTCCAGGACTTCCCACCGTATCCGCCCCGGTGGATCAAGCTTTACCTGATATAGAGATGAGTATCACGTCTGAAGACGACTACATGGACTAAATTTAGATAGGCTTTGTTCATGTGTTTCCATAGCCCTAAAGGCTATTGACTGTTAATAATATAACTATTTGAGTATTTTGTGTTGCAAAACATTGTGACACTTGCTTTACTTTTCATGTTTTTAAAGTGTCCAATGACTCCCCTAGCTTTTCATTCAAATGCTATGGGGTTCATTTGCCATCACCAAAGCGTTTTATGGTGTCTGATTTGTTTTTAGGATTCATGTTTTGTTTTGTTTTTTAAAGGTGTGTTTCAATGTCTGTGTATTTGTCCACATTAGGCAATTTTTTTTACCCAACGTGAATTGACTGAAGTGAGCATATCATGGGCATGCTGTCAAAATGCCCCATAAGGATGAAAGGAAAGTTGGAAAAGTCTTCATATCCATATTTCATAGTGTTTAATATCCTTGTTCTGAAAAAATAAACTAAACCGATTTTTTGAAGAATGTGTTGACACAATAGCAAATACATGAATAGTAATTTTGAAATATGTCCAATATTCAGATAACTGTAT
>OMKY01045777.1:0-18837 GCA_900302395.1 Bregmaceros cantori | reverse complement strand
CCCGTTATGACCAAGCTATGCTAACAAAGTATCGCGTGAGGGCATAAGAGTAGACCATGCAAGTCTGACAGTACCTCCGGTAGTCGGTGACAGAGGTGCCTTCCACCAGGGGAGGGTAGTGGGGGACAGTGAAGGGACACTTCTTATGAAGGACGGCCAGGAGGAGCTGGCCCACATGGGGATGACGCTCCCACACCCCCATGGTCACCACAGCAATGGGGAAGACTGCCTCATGATGACCCTCCACTTCTTGTTCACCTTGTTCCTAGCGAGGAGGAGGTTAGCAGGTCATTATTAAAATCGTGCAGACAGATGTACTAACATACATTGTGAAAAACACCAACTCTCTACACCCCTTGTTGCACAAGTAGGTATAATATGGAGGGAGGAAAAAAAGTGTTGACAGTATCTTGGGATGGTGATGAGGATACTAAGAGTAAGGATAGCCATGTTTCCACAGTGTAAGTAAGCAAGTAAGAAATGACAAGAAACGCAGCACAATTGATCAATGTATGCGAGCGCAATTATGGCAGAATTTCAGAATATATTAATGATCCATTAATGTGTTTTTAATGTGTATTAAAGTTTTTTAGGGCAGAAAGTGCAGATGGGTTACGTGCTGATGATAACTAGGTCATTGCAGGCGCCCTGACTACTAAAAGGGATAACCCTGAAAATAAAGACATAATAAATTTGAGTTAGGGCTAGGGTGGACCAAACATTTTTCGGCCAACTTGAAATTCAGCCCAACACTTTCATCTTGAAAGTGTTGGGCCTCCAGTTCATGAACGTACCCTAGAGCATGAGCACACCAAAACTGGGACAAATCCATCTCTTTAAAAGTTATTGCGTTAACATGAAGGATCTGGAATATAATCAAAACAAGTCCAATATGCATTTCCCATTAGAAACCAGTGTGTCCTTGAACAAATTGTTCATGTTTGATCAATTTGTGATATACTTATACTTGCATTTTAACAGAATTCTGGATAAATGCATTGGCCAAAATAAAAATGATTCATAAAGTGCAATGTCCGTCGCTAGTGTAATGACACATTTCTCCACTGGGTGGTGCAGACGGGGCGTTATAGTCCACGGGCCCAGCATTGCGCTCTCCACTATAGAGGTTATAGGGGTTGATGTGGAATGGACTCAGTGGACCGCCAGGAACAGATTGTCTGGCTTGATGTCACATTGCAAATTGAACATTATTGCATGTTGTGCACATGTTATGTACATCAGATAATATCATAATGTGGTATCGTCCAACTTTAAACTTTAGAAGAAATGTATTGTGGAGAGTTATGCACCGACATACATGGTGTGCCATTTATTAGTAATACGGCCATTCATGTTCATATTTCAATGACGGAATGCTAAGATACTTCAACTAGCGACCGTTCCTTTTATTCAAAGGGATGAAGTAACTTCAACCGGAAAGTCCTTAGCCTGACAAACCAGAACAATCAACTCAAGCAACTGTGCGATGCAGAAACAAGTAAATTGCTCTGGCTTGCCAGTCTAGAAAGTGCTGGGAATGTTCTTGTTTCAATTCAACTGCACCAACCATAACGGCAGACCACAAGGTACTTTATTTTGTCACAGTGCATACATGTACACTGTACAATTCATCCTCCGCATTTAATCAATCCCTGAGGTGCGGTGGGGATTCTGAGCCAGTGCCTTGGCCAGGTGCACCGAATGTAGCAGGTTAACTAGTGGTGGTGGGGGAAACCCACACAGGGAGAGGATGGAAAGGACCTATCCGGGTCGGGATTTGAACCCAGGACCTTCTAGCTGTGAGGCAGCAATGCAAACCACTGCACCACTGTTTTGCCTGTTAAAGGCATAAACCAAGTAGAATAACAATGATGATTAATAAAAATTCTCTTACCACAAACTTTTCAGCCAGCCTGTAGCTGAGTAGTTCCAGGCCCATGGGGTGCTGGTTGACAGATAAAGTCTTGCCATTACCGGTCACTATGGAACGACCAGAGAGCAGAGTGTCCAGTTTGTCCATGATCTGCTTCAGCTGCTTGCTAGAGATGGAGGAGATCTGACTGATTGAGGTGGTGGCCGCCTTCTTCAGCTCAAACTTCAGCTTCTTGGTCTGATGATGACAAGTTTCAACAGTCACACAGTGCACAATCTAGTCTATATTGTCAACGCTTCTATAACACATCACAAGTGCCAGCAGGGGCTCAGATACCCTTCAATGACCCCTGGCAACACTTGAGTCGGACAATTCCACATTCAGACACTAATCCACATTCAGAAAACAATCCACATACCTACACAAGAAAATGGTTTGCATTAACGTGCGCATGCTCTTTGCAGTAACAAATTGCAATTAACAGCCGAGCGTCTGATGATTGTGTACAACCCCACAGCCCTGCCAAAAGTGTACAAACCGTGTTCATGGCCCAACAGTGTTTCGCCTACGTACATTAAGTCAACAAATGTACATCATTGTTGAGTTTCAGACATAATGGCTTTCTTCGGGCACCGATTGAAGACGTCAATACGTGATAGGGGAGAATTATGTAATGAGCAGTCTCTAACATCATTATGGCATAGGTCAACCTAAAGCAATACAGATGAATAATAATGATGTCACACAATTCTCAATTAAACTTTTTTTTAATATTTATTTGAACATTGTTAGTTCAGTTGGCAGTTTGCTGGTAACAACTACAGTGTTACAGAGTTTCTATCTAAGTATCTATGTCACTATGGAGCCATGCAAAGCTCTCAGTGACGTCTCTGCTCAGCCTCTGCAGGCCGCTCAACTTAAATGACCTTGCTTTGGATCTCACAGCTTAGCACTAGATCAGCTGGCCAAAGTGACGCCAGTGTTGCTAGCTGACCATGACCCGACAAAACAAAAAAAGCATTTTAGGCTACGGCTGAAATGAAATCAAATGTATTATTTGGTAACAATAATCATGGATTAAATCCATTCGATGAAAGGAGGTTTGGCAATAACATTTAGGGGTGGTGTATTTATGTATGCGTCTGCCTGCGAATGTGAGTAGCAAATTCCACATCTGGGCCGAGTGTGTGGCCATCGGTATCATGTGACATGATAGGCTCCATGTTTACATTGCACTCATGATATACATGCGTCGGTGTGAGGTATTTTTACCTCCACCAAGGAGGTTGTTTCAGTGACGTTTGAACGAAATTACTCAAAATGTCTGATTTCATGGTTTTTAAAATTGTATTTATTTTTTTTGTATGAGGCAACTTGGCTGTCAATCAACAGTTCACCGGTGTGTTGTTGATCCCTGGTCACCACACCCGGCTATAAAAATAATCCGCTATCCATTGCAAGCCCCGATTAATGCAACACCCGAGCTAATGACTTTAACTTCTGACCACAGTAAATCACCACAATCACTGCCCGCATAGTTGGCACGCACACCAAGGCAGGTCAAGTTTAGATCAGTGGATATTGAATATTTTTAGTAATGGAGAAGTCAAACAAAATTCCTTTGATTAAAAATAAATTGAAAAAGACAACAACATCCAGTTAATTATGAATGAGCAATTGTTTGAATTTCTTTAGATAATGAGTACAAAGAGAGCCATGTGTACAAATGTACACTGTTGATCCAAACCCACCAGCACGTGACTGTCGAGGAAGAGTGCATTAATGCCGTTCATTCCAAGGTAAAAGATGGAGCGTCATTTTCACGCAACAGTTGGCACTTTAGTGCGGGGTGGGGGTTTAATTGCAGGTAACTGCAGTCACAGAACCCACAGACGAAGCGGGTGCAATATGCAAGTTTAGACACGCAAGTAGGGTCCCGCGACGAAAAAACGAAAACAGGTGTTCACCACATGTTAAGATGTGCGTGAACGTTTTAACAAGCATGAATTTGTCCTGAATAGGGCTGTGGCTATAGAATATTTTATTATTAAACCAAGAGGTCCATCAAATATGGCATGTATTTTTTTACCAAGATAAACAATTATAAACATGCTAGATAACTTAACTAAGACCAAGACCAACTTAATACAAAAATTTTTTTTAATATGTCTGCAACGATTAGCCGATTAATCAATTATGAAATGAATCAACAACTAATACAATAATTGATAAACGCCAAGGGTTTCAATCATTGTTATTCGCAGCAGTTTTTTTGCCGACACCACCACCTATTGTTCTACACAAATATGATATTACTTGATAATTTCTGAAAATTCAAAATATAATTAATACTTGAAGAAAAACATCAACATAATAGCATAGAAATTAATTGGAATGACTGTGAAAATTGTGGCTAAGTAAGTAACTTAGAAAGTGCCGGCTATCGTGAATCAAAATTGACTATATTTCAATTTGACGAGATTAATTACTGTGTCACTGTGAATATTTTGGGGATTTTGTAAAGGAAAAATATCTAACCGATTAGTCGATTCATCGTTTCATTAATCGGCAGCTAATCGACTACTGAAATAATCGTTAGTTGCAGCCCTATTGTTTAGTTACCTAGATGATTAACTTTTTACAAAGTTCATAACTGTATTTTCTTGGGGGTAAAACATTTCCCGAGATGCAAATAGAGTACCTAATTTTAGCTCTAGTCTGCACACTTCCCTCGAGTGACTGGATTGTGCAATCCTCAAAAAGATCCTTGTGAGGCTGAGGAATCAAACACCGAATCTGTGTACTGGATTGATGGTGTACATTTTCATAGTCACACTCCTTGACGATGCCTACTTGCCGAGCACCAATCCAGACCATAGCAGATATGACTTGCGCAGTCCCAATGTTTTAAAGTGACCATCAAATAAACTCAACTTTTGAGAGTCTTTACGGAAACAGTATTATAAGAGTTGTGTTATCACATTGCTTTTAAATGTTAATGTATGGATGTTGTATTGTAAAGGTTGAACGTTGTGGTATAAGTAACATGTGACCTACGGCAATTCACTCATGACAAATTTCCCTCGGACAATAAAGTCGATTTCAAGTCATATTTTATACTTTATATTAAAATATATCTAAATGTAGATACCTCATCTTAAAACCAAACACCTATAGTGAAAACAAAGCTAAACCAATTTGGGGAAATCCATCCACCCGCCCAGACAAAAATTCAGCCATCTTGTATCTGTTGGCCTCCAAAATCTCATCAGTTCACAAACCTACCCTAGAGCATTAACAGACCAAATCTGTGATAAATCAATCCCTGTGCAGCGGCACAAAACCATTACATACCCAATGGCTTCATATTGAAAACTGGGAAAGCGAACTACTCCATCTAACTGGACATTTTCCCTTTAAATATAAATGATACATATTTCAGTAATCATGCAAGAGATGCAACCTAATATTAGAATTCAAGACACATTTTCATGTAAATCAACTTTATCCATTTCCTCAGGACCTCAGGAAATAAAAACGGTCTATATTCTAATCAATGATTTTCTCAGGGGCTATTGTAACAATCATAAGTTATCTAGGTAACCTTTGCCATTGCAGCAGAGCTGCTGACCTTCCAAACAGGGTGACCCACATTATCCACCATGATTTAGATAGGGCTGGAAACAAGATCTGCGTAATAAAATGGGCCCGTGTTCACTAGTCATGCACGTGTACAAGGCACCTGTTGATCTCGCGCTGCAGGCTAGCAAACACCATACAACTGTAAACACCCACCCTGGGCACTCGGCCACTGTATCAATTTTTAGATGACCACATGACGGGGCCACTTTTCAATGTCAGGTGTCCGCCGAGAGTGCTGGACTCCCTGACGCCTACAGCTGCCTGATCAACCCAATACTAACGGCTTGGAATAAGATGACAATGACCAAGGTTGTCCACTACCATGCTTTCCTTCGACCCAGATTAGCACAGGGTATAAGGTTGGATGATCACCTCCTGTGTGCAGCAGTACGAGCAAGATTTAGCCAAAAATGTAGGCAATATGTAATTGTAAATGTGATGCATTTGTAAATTTGCAAAACAAACTATATGAGAGGTTAGAGCGCCAGTTACAGACCCAAACACATTTTAGACCAATGTTTAGCTTGAAAATCAAGGTTTCGATTGACCAACTTATTTTTGCCCAGATTGCAATCAATTACACCTTGGGGCCCGCCAGCTACAGGGATCGTAAATATAAAGACATCAATGTCACTTGATGAAATACAGTGATTTAGCAGGCCAATTTAAAAATTTGACCACAATAGCACATGCAGCTTGCACAGTGTGCACAATGTGCTGTAAACCATTTCAAGCTTTGTCTGTGACCTCTCCTTTATGCAGACATAGACGTGAACTACCAGACACGATTGATTATGCACAGACACACGAAAATTATGAAACGTCAATTGTTGACCTTTCAAATAGATAACCAATACAAACAAAGATCTTCATGGGGCTGAGCTCCTATTTTACACAATTCCCTTAGCCCGAGTAACTCTTAACTAGTCACCGTTGGGCACTTTATGAAAAAGAGAAATGTGAAGGCAAAAGGAGGACTGAGCACAAACAAGCAAAGCATAGAGCAAATAGACGATGCAATCA
The DNA here is from genome assembly GCA_900302395.1 of Bregmaceros cantori. Taxonomy (NCBI): domain Eukaryota; kingdom Metazoa; phylum Chordata; class Actinopteri; order Gadiformes; family Bregmacerotidae; genus Bregmaceros; species Bregmaceros cantori. The sequence continues at coordinate 12,299 of OMKY01045777.1, read as the reverse complement.
GCAAGTGCCGAGTTGAAGTTGCTGCCAAATAATGGTGGAAAAGTCGCACAGTAGCAAAGCAAAGAAAGAAATCGGTCATGCAGGCGCAAGGGACTGGTGGTTTGTTACCAAGACCTAGAAATCTGCTAATCCTGTGTATATCCATCTTTTCACAACCCATGTAACATTTGTAATGAATGCCATCTCTACTGCTGTGTAACATGTTGGAATGACTATTGGCTCTGTACTGTCTGTCGTCAAATACATTTCATTCATAACTGGGAAAATATTTAACCCAAGTAGCGAGCGGTATGCGGCATAGGGCAGCGTCGGTGGGTCAGGGAGCGTTGGAAACAGTGGGAGGTGTATGCAGAGCTGCAGGTATTAGGGCACCAAACCATCATAGGATTGTTATTGTTGCAAATACATTTTTTGTGCAGCTTCAGTAGTGATTTGGCACTACACTAAAACACTTAAATCCAGTAGCATACCTGTTGGTCCTTGCTGGTGAGGAAGTCTTGTTGGGAGGCCAGGCTCTTGGCGGCCATCTCCTGGAGGTCCTTGTACCACTGTAGGGTGGACTCTTCAGCATTGTTCTGGATGCCTGAGGATAACAGAAAGTTTAAGACTGGTGGTCACAAATAGAGGAAATGTGCGTGTGTACACTAGGCTTGCCGTGGTAGACCGTAAAAGGTTCATCGCAGTGAAAAAGCCACAATGGTTGTCAGATTTCTGAGCTAATGATGATTTTAAATTGTGCCGGCACATATGGCATGTTTTACAAGTCCTCAACACATGCATTATGCAGCCGGCGCGTTAAGCAGTTTTCAAAATATACACAACATATTGCTGGTCCATCAGGTTATATCTAAAACATAACATCTTATAATATAAAAGAAGATGATCTCACATTTTTATCAAATATTGTACTTCCAACCTTTTCCCAATTTAGAAATGCATTTTAGTTTCTGGAAATAAGCATAGGCTTTTCCTAAAAGCATACAGAAGTCAAAGGCTTAAAGGTACCACCATGGGCCTCGACCTCACCTTTCTTGCGAGCCTTCTCCTTGGCGGCCTGTTCGGCCTTCCTATCTTCCTCCTGTTTGGCCTTGGCCTGGGCCTCCTTCTTCTCCTCCTCCCTGGCCTCCTCGTCTATCCGCTTCCTCTCCCGGGCAGCTGCAGCTTCCCGCCGCTCCAGGATCACCTGCTGCATGCCCTGCAACGCCGTCTCCGCCACAGCCATGTCCTCGACACTGGGGAATGCACCCTAGACGCCACAGACATTCACACAGTGAGCTTCAGTACAGATGCTTCAAATTATATATACTTTGATCCTTCTGCACATTCCGAATGCATGGGAATGTGCACTGCATGACAACAACAAGAAAGTTTTATTGACTAGCGATCAACTAATAATGAATCAGGCTGCCAGGGTATTTTCCATTTTTATTGGCTTAGAGTGAAGTGGGGACGAGAGATCGGGGAACCAGACCCGCAACATACCTATGCTGAAGACGGGAATCAAGCTCGCGAGACCACAGAGTGGGCCTACCCAGTACTTATTGGTGCGTTGACTATGTTCAGACAGTGAGATTGAAATATTAAATTATGCCTGTTCTTTTTAAATGACCCAAACGTTTAGAGAGGCGCCAAGGGGTGTTCAGGCGATCAGACCACGACCACATTCTGATTTTTGAAGCTATAATGTAAAAGAAGATGATATCTACTTTCTAGGGGGAAAAGGATTACAATTATTTATTTATGATACATATTTCAGTAATCATGCATGAGATGCAACCTAATATTAATTATTTATTCTAAAATGTTTTCCAATGTCCTTGGTAGAAGGTATGCATTTTCTGTAGTGGACACTCAGATTTAAAACCCTTTGAACTCATTCAAACAGAAAGAGAACAGACATCATTTAATTATTGATGTTCATATTCAGCATTAGACACATACCCGTTATGGCATTTGTTCAAAAAGATCCAAAGTAATGATGCGGACATCATCGTATATGCTTGCAATATGTGGTACTTTATTTTTCATAGAAATATTCTACGGAGCCTACAACCTCTGGTGAATTCATGGTATACACTAAACCCGGTGAAGTAGTCATACGAATACAGTCTATATTTGTCACACACTCCTGTCTCCGCCTCCCCCCTAGTCCTACGTGAGTATGCAGAGAGCCGGGGACAATGTCAAACAACGGGCAGCAGCTAGTACATGGCCTTGGACGAAGCCAATGTGGTTTGATGTGGTTCCAATCAAGGCATGACTGCACACTACACGTTAGCCATGCAAGTGGTTGCTACAAGAACCCGTTGAAAACAAGCGGATAGGTTAGCGGATGTCATGTTGATTTAAGTGTTGATCTAGGCATTATAACGGTACCCAGGGCGACATCACAACATTAGGTGCTGTAACCAATCATGTCAATAACAAAGTTACAGTAACTAAATTACTTGGATTTTTCACGCTTTTCCAGAAATTAGTAATCCAAAGTATTACTTTTTCCAATGCAGTGCTCAGATTCAAGTTACTTAACAAAGAAACAAGTTACTCAAGTTTCAAGATACTCATTTACATTACGTTTAATGCTAAAACAATTCATTGCATTCAGTTTTTGTTTACTTTTTTCTCCCACACTAAGCCCAGTTGACGCTTGGCAGCTGCTGGAATATAATAAAAAGTAACTAAAATCAGTGAACTTAGTTACTCTTTAAATAGAAGTCAGTAATCTCAATTAGTTATTTAGGGGTAATCAGTAGTCTGAAGTAACTGTGGCAACACTGGCTGCAAGAGAAACTTAGTGCTTCAGGTTACCAGACCACACAACATGCTACATTTGAAGTTCACATCACAATTTCTTGTGGAGTACCCTGGTGTATACCAGACATTGTGGCCAAGTCAAAAACGATGCACATATGGTGGATTAGATTTTTCTGAGGACAGATCGTTCACTGTGTTTGTTGCAGAGATGCCGCTTAAACTGCCAATGGAATCAAGACACTCCCCGCCTGACAAAATTGGATGCAGTTAAAAACGGCATCCTTAATACGGCATATACTCTTCACTTCATTCCACCCATTTTCACTCTTCCATTGTTTGAACGTATCTGTATGAACAAAATTCTAATACCCTACAAACTTGTAAGTCAGCCTTGCGAGTTTACTAAAGAGCCCCGCGCCCTCACCTCGGCTGTGGTGTGCACCACTGCAGACACCTGGGAACACAGCTGGTTGCTGCGTGTGACGTAGGCTGTGATATCGTCGGAGGTGGGACCTGGCTGCAGCTGCTGGTTCAGTTGAAGCACTTCCTCCTGGATGGCGTTCAGCCGCCGGAGACGTTCCCGGCCCTCCTCCTGCCGCTGCCGCTCCAGACACTCCTCACGCAGCCGCTGCTGCTCTGCCTCGCGCAGGCGCAAGTTCAGAATCTGCACACCGTTAATTTGTACTCATTTAGTTCTGGGCAACAGAACACCATGAATATCATACCAGTATGAATTTGAAAGTATCTCTCATTACAGTCTCAGAGAGTCACACATTGAAAAGGGTAAAACCATTATCTTTTGATAATACTGTTCAAAAATAAAACATATCAAGCAATTGTTAAAATTCCTTAGGCTGCGCACCTACCGCCACATGCGACCATATGCCATTGACTTTCTATGAACATTTGTTGACTTTAAAAGAAGAATACTCTGACTTCTACCTCCTTTTAGGATAGATTCAATGCAGACAAAGGCTATCATTTGCGTTCTCTAACTAACAATTTGCAGAAAATTCGTGTTCCCAAACTAGTAGAGTGCAGAGCCCCATATTTTTTTCACCTGCTGTGAAATCCCAAAACCAAGTGTTTAAGTGGACAAAGACCCACACACTCGGCTGGCATACAAGTTATTTATTGCCCAAGCCAAAAAAAAACAATAGATCATATTGATTGATAATCATTAAAATCTAAAATTGAATTTACCCAAAAAAGCGACATAATGAGAATAACAATTTTGTCTGGGCAATCGTTTGCTGTTTGTAACTTTAGTTTAGACGATATTTAGAGAGCCGGTATCAACTGGTCTCGAGTTGCATAACTTGAAGTGCAGCCCGATGACGTCCCCCCTCTACTTTGATAGCAGACATGTTGCACGATAGCACGACTTCTGGGGCAGCCAGCCAAAACTAGCCAAGCGGCAATTGCATAACAATTGGAATCTTTTCAACATTTGGACATTTCTGAATATTCTCCCAAAATGGAGACTCACATCACGTCATTTTCAATATCTACTGAGCAATTTTCAGACGGTTTACTTTTTCCTAATGGGAGCTGTATGGTTTTGCCTAAAAATGAAACGCTGACACTGATTTTATTTCTCTAAAAGAGAGGTTTTCACAAGAGTTTTCTGAAAATAATGACAAACTGGTGGGTCTTGCATGTGCAGCTGCTTTTCACCCACAACCATCTAAAAATGTTTTTTGAAAATCTGGTCACAGCATTCTCTCCTACCTTTATTCTGTGTCTGTTGTACTCCTTCATTTTCTCCTGACGACCAATACTCTCCATATTCCTGAGCAAAAAGAGTGCAGTTGTTAGCTCAATATACATATACTTTGTCAAGTTAATAGTTACTGTACACCCAGGTCACCAAAGAAGAGAAATGTAGGATGTTGTAGTTACAATCAAGTATTGTGCTATGAAAACATGTAATTTGGTACTTGAAATCCAATTAAGTGAACCCATAGCCTGTCAATATGAATGTGATTTGAATCGGTTTGTACAGCTACCGGCCACTAAATTCGGTGCCAAAGACGCATGACCCGGTTCGTGAATGTGTCCATTTCTTTGCACGGTTATGAATAATATTATGATGTAGTAATTGGTAAGATGATGGTCCTACTCTCTGTCCATCAGGTCCATGATATTTTGGTCGTCTTTGCGCTGTTTGAGTTCCACAAGTTCTTCATAGCGTTTGAGCTGTTCAGACTCCCAGTTGGCCATAGCCAGGACTTGCTGCTCCTGTTTCTCCTGACGCAGTGCCAGCTCCCTCTGTAGACACACACACGCAAACTTCATTAACACAAAGCTACAGCATAGCCATAGGCGGAGTTACAACGAAATATGTCATGAAAATGTATTTTTTTATAAAAACACTTATAAAAGGCTCTAGTGATTAAGCTGGACTGCAAATATTGGAACATATATTAACAGCACATTACTTGCGTAGACCAGAATAAGTTTGAGAGGTCTTGAGATGCCTCTACCGGGAGTATTTTTAGTAAGTTAACTGCAGGGGGGGGGGCGCACGGTGGCAGAGTGATTAAGAGTGCGTCCCCCAGGCCGCGCAACGCCGCCGGTTCAAATACAGTGCCCGCTCCCCGGCTTTTCTGCAATGTCATCCCCGTTTCCAATTTAATCCTGCCATTATATCTCTCAATAAAGAATAAAAAACTGCTTGCGCCCACAAAATGAATTAATGCAGATTATCATGCACCCTTAGTGTGCACTCAGTTCACTAAGTGCACTTAGTTCACTGAGTGCACACTAAGTGCGAGAGCCATGTGTTGTAATGAGCCTAGTGGGACCGACCTTTGCGCTGGTGCGATGTTTCTCCTCACATAGACGGATGCAACCAGCGGTTCTTGTAGCTCTCGGTGACAGCAGAGACATGGTGGCGTTTGGCGAGGACAGAGAGGCAATGTCCACTGTGTCAATGTCCTAGATGAAGACAAGTCAGACAAAAGATTTCAATTCATTCTAAGAATGCAACCACTGAATTCAATGAAAAACAATATCCACAATATGAAAATTAATGAATTTATTTAAAATGGACACAACGAGGATGAAACATTTGTCTGTCTTTACTTTATTCTTGAGTAACCGCACTACCGTATACTTGGCGGAAACAAAAATTGTGAATACTTTAAAAAAGGTTCAAGATGTCAGCACACAGACACTAGTAACAACGCAGCAGGCACATTTTGAGTCTTGAACTGGCAAATGTATGGTTTTTTAGTTAAGTTATTTATTTTTATTTTTTATTCTAGGAACTTAATCAGGAACTGGGATGAAGAGTCGGGGGGACATTGCAGAAAAGCCGGACAGGAGATTTGAACCTGCACGCCCCCTGGCAAATGTATGTTTTGGACAGGCAATGAGAATCTAGACATTTAATGCCTAAAATGTATTTTTAGAACACATGGGAATCCTGTAGTCAGAGAGAATAATAGATAACAATCCTGGGAAAACAGGAAGAAATCTAGTCAAGTCTCCCTGGATGGAATATATTGTGTTCCTTGGCTACTTGGGGAAAAAAGGTGGTCAAGGGTCAGTGCCATGGAAGACTAGTTACCTCTTCACTTGGACAGGCTTCCGAGGGGGCTTGCTTGCTGGCCGAGTCCGAGACAGAGGGAGAGGAGACAGGGAAGAGCTCCACCTCCAGGCTGGAAGAGGACAGCCGGCTGGACGCTCCTGACGAGGACCGGTGTCTGTTCAGCTTGGCAATGACTGGAGCGAATACTGGAGACAAACTCAGGGCCTCTGTGCAGGGGAGAAAGTCCTGCAAATAAAAAGGAGGATAGATTAGCTTCATGGGTTAAAGGGGGAGATATCTCAGTGACGCTTGACGAACATGGTGCAGGCTGCAGGTGCCGCTACCTTGCAATCAGCGCAATGTGCAGTGTAAAATTGTGCATGAAGGTAGCATAATATTTGCGAGATACTGAAAAAAAGTCACAACTGCAGCAATGGAGCATAATGTTCATTCAACAAGCAATGAGCTAACTGCAAATCACAAATTTCTTGTTAGCACATGTAACGTGAAATTGCTAGCATTTTAAATCACAGTTAAAAAAATAAATAAAAAAAAATTAAAAAAAAAAAAAATCGATGATGTCTGTCAAGCAGGAACACTTGGAATTAAATTAAATAAATCGTATTAGTGGGCTAGGGGACAGTGTTGGTGACCTACTGAAAAATCCATCTTAAACCAGTTTCAGCTGGTAGCTGAATCACTTGACCTCTGACCAGTTCCAACCGGTTGACCAGTCAGCCAACACCAGCTGACAGAATCGGCACCTCTTGCCAGGCAAACCACCCGCCCCCTCCCCACGCACAAGCTCCAGTAGTGTTATCATAAAATAACTTTAGACATGTAGCAACGGGGTGGATATTGAGAAATAGGCTGGAATTCAGAGTTCTAGCCCTTTTATTTTGGAAGATGGCAGGGGGTTGCATCACTACAGCATCATTGCCATCTGATGCTGCCGGATTATGCACCCCACCCCCCTCCACAAAAAGTAACTCCCGTGGTCACACCATTACATGATTTTAGACGTGGATTTAAAGGCTGGATATTGATAAGTAGACCAAGTTTCAGGTTTGTAGCCCTTTCCTGATGGAAGATAGCAGGGGGTGCCAAATTCGGCACTACACCGGCTTGATCTGATTGACCAGCTAAAACAAGATACCAGCTCAATCTGATTGTGCCTGGATTTGTCACTAGATGGTAACGATGGAGATTTTGAGCAAGTGTTTTTAACGTTTCTATTCGTTATTATTTTGATATATATATATATTGGTGAGTTGTCTGAATAATATGCGACCCAGACAACAGATTGTGTAGGAATACGTTAGGTGTGAGAAGATCATAAGTTGCGTGAAACACTTCCACATACGCCATATCTATTGTCAAGTACGATCGTTTTAGCAGCAATGTTATAAATGTTACCAGCAAATCGCGCGCTACCTAACGGACCACATCTGATCTAGGGTAACTCACCTCGCCATTTTCTCGCCAGTCCGCGTTGTATTTCAGCTTTCCTTTCGACGAGTTGTTTAACGCGTCTATCGTTTCCCATCGCAAGCTTTCGCCAGGCATGGCGGCAGGCAGAGTTGCCGATTCAAAACGGCTGACGATGCACACGGGGGAAGAGAAAATGTATGCAATCCAACGCCACTTTCTCTGCGCGATTACAAATAATCACAGTGGTGCGTCGTCGATAATGGTCCGTTCCGGAAATGAAGATGTTGGTTCCGCTAGGTCCCTTTATTCGGCGCCTATGTGGCTTCCAGATAGTCAACGTTGGCTGTGTTGATGATGACGAGGCGTCGAAAATGTAAGACGACTAGACAGTACTGAATAAAACACAAGTTGTGCATAAACGGTTTTTATCCTATCAGCCAATCAGCGCTCTCAGAAATGTTAGAAATTCGTGACGTGCATCAGTCTGACGTCATCGGTGACGTAGTCCTCCCGCAGCGCCGTGTGGGTGGCGTTAGATCGGGTGCTTCTCCCATATGATGTAGTGTACAAATTCCCAAAACGACCATTCCCTCCCAAACCATAGTCTCTAACCTCTAGCTTAACTCTTACCCTAACCCAAAAGATTAACGGTAACCTCCTATAACATACCTTTAAACTTACCATAACACGTAACCTTGACCATAGCCTCCTACTCCTCAATCTAACCTGAGCGTTACAAAATGAGTGGATCGTCGCACACCACATCACATGCATTTAAACGTCAGAACTATCCGATATGGGTTTAAGCATGCACGGGGAGAAAGGTATCTGTCTGAGCCATTATTCACTTCACAAAATTATGGTATTTTTTTTAATATATCAATCTTCTGAGGTAAAGTATAATATTCACTATGGAGCACGGGAATATATGAAGTATAGACTGTATATTAAAAATGGATTCGTTCTGATGTCCGCCTACTTCCTGGTTGGTTTTGGCCTCAGGTGGGCGGAGCGAGATAGTGCTATTCTCAGGAAACTGAGCCCTATGGGAATTCCAATAAAATATTAAAATTTAAGCAGCCCGTTTAACCTATTTAGAGATCTTTCCTCATTTATGTTTTAATCTACATTGCCGTGTTAATTGTGTGGGGGGGTCATAATTTCACAAACGCGCCAGATTTGGCGTAATGAATGCAGCGCGGTGCATTCTGGGCCACTGTTGGCGACTCGGCATGTCCTACACGCCCCTATATGTAGAGTCAGAACGGAGTTCAGCTATTGCCAATGTAGTTCCTCTATTCCCCAGCTCCTCCACGAGGGGGCGCTTGCGTTACAATATATAGGGATACACCAATACTTTTGTACTCATACTTGTCAAACAGTTGCCGATACCGTGAACCAGAGATGCGACCAAGTCCCTCATTCAAGTCCCAAGACTCAAGTCTTGTTGGCCAACTCAAGTCTCAAGTCAACTCCAAGTCAAGTCATCATTAACATGCTGTCATTTTAGCTCCATAATCTAAATTTAATAAAGTAGCAAAAAAGAAAACAATGGTATAATAAAAGCAAAACTATTGCTTGCTTTTGACTTTATTAAAATTACAGCATTGTAATGATGACTTGACTTGGAGTTGACTTGGGACTTGACTTGACTTGAACCACAAGACTTGAGACTTGGGATTTGAATGAGGGACTTGATCGCATCTCTGCCGTGAAACGATACCATGAATCGATACCATACCGATACTGCTACTGCAGTGCTGTCTATTCTACTCTGACCTACATTCATGTCAAAATAATATATCAAATAAACATAGGCTTATTTTATAACCTACTTTCTCAATAATGGCAGCCCATAACCCCTGAAGCCCCCAGCTGCCGAAGTCATTACGGCTTCAAAAGCCGTTCACGGCAATAGAATGACGTCACGCACACTGTGTCAACTTTATATACAGTCTAAGATATGAAGGTAGTCAAAGCAATACCACCAGAAACTATTAATGTGATTCAAGGTTTATTGGCATTGTGGAGGTAAAAAAGTTCTGTGTAGAAATGGGGAAGAATGAAGACAGGAACACCTCTAAGATGCTACTTCATTTGTTTATTCAGAATCCAATGTCCAACAAGAAGTTGACCATTGTTTATAAGGAGCACAGAGAATGTGATGTGACAGGAGTCAATGGTGTTGTCCCAGCTCTGTGGATTACCAAATGTGGTTCTTTGAAGCTGCTATGATCAAATAATCACTTGTTTAATATGTTCATCCAAAAGCTTCTCTGTGTGGATTCGATAATATAATAGCTGACACCACACAACTTCCCCCAGAATCCACGACACAGAACAAAATTACAATTATGGAAATAAAATGACATTTACAATTCATCACATAAGCACCCACTGTTGTCTCAACTTCAACATAAAAAAACCACAATTCATATGATCAATGTTTAATCTCTTCCATTTGATGGATATATCCTGGATACAATTTTGGAATGGGCTTCTTTGGTTTTGGAGCTTACAGGATGATATATATATACCTGGTTCTAGTCTTCTTCACAAGCAAATCTGAATAAAAGCAGTCTGCACATCATGTGCAGAGCAACATGGGCTTTCTTGCCAACTGCTAATGAAACATTGCCGGCTAGACATCCAGTAACAGTCCTTAATGTATGCTTACAGCAGTTAGGTAATGCTTCATTTTGTAAAGCCTTACTACGTTGGAGTCAATGACAGTAGACATGCCCTAGAAAATATGTGTCAGTAGTGACTGGTCCCTCATAATGAATAAATAATAAAAGTGTGTGGTTCATTTTCACCACACATTAGCATGTTTCAGTTCCACTGTTACACAGAGATTTTAGTCCAGCTTGAGGACGCCTTCTTCAATAGGCTTAAATAGGAGATTGAGGGATCTGGACCATTGTCATGTTGTTAGAGTGCCCATTATGTCCGTTAGTCATTCTTTGTTCTCTCTAATTAGGTGTTAGATGTGTTAGCACATTGCAATTCCGCCCAGCACATTTCAATTCCAACTCCTGCCCGGTGGCTCAGTCGGTTAGGAAAGTACAAATATGCCTCAATGGCGTGGTGAGTCGTGGGCTCGATTCTCTCTTCCAATGCATTTTCTGCAATCCAATTCCAAGCATTGGTATAATGATGAAATTGATGAAAAATATTTCAGATGCACCCCCCTCAGACACACGCATTTTGTTCAAAGTTGAGCTTGAAGGACAAATGTATGTGGGCACATTGCCAACGTCAGAGGCTGAAGTCCAGTTGTGGGGCAGAGAATTGGCATACACCCAACAAAGCATTGCATAAAGAGATGAAACTCAAGTTCAAGTTCCAATTGCTTATCTCCTGTCTCCAAAGAGCTTGGGATCAGACATTAATGGACTTAACCTGGGTCAATAAGGATGAATCATCAGACTTTTAAAACCTTTTTTTAAATTAAAAAATATATTTTCACATTTTATTGACAGCGTTAGTGTGAAGGATCTAGCCTGGTAAGCCAGAACCAAAAATTGTTCACGGTTTATGGTCATCGGGTCTGAACCAAGCAGAGACCCAATCAATGACATCTGTTCGGTCCATTCAGAGCCCTGTGAAGGCAGAGATTTGTGTGAGGCGTGGGAGGAGTTTGTACACACCTCCATTAGAAGTTTTTAAAGAATGCTCCTCCTTCTCCTCGCTACTTGTTATGACTAAGTGGCTGTGATTTGATAACTTGTTTTGGATCCTCCCCTTTCCTTAGTTATATTTTCCTCTTTTCATTAATAAATAAAAACAAACGTAACAACCCGTCAAATCAAATGTGGCCCATTGACGAGGACCACATTTGTTACATTTTCAAACATAGATGAATAAACATTCCTTCACAATACAGTTCTGAGAGGGCTATGGACTGGGGATGTAAATTGGCTATGTTGTTGTAAGCATGTCCACAAACTTGGAAGTTCTCTTATAAGTCCCCTTCCAAAATAAAAACATTGAGTTGAAAAATAAAACTCAGCACAGTGTTTCTAGGTTACTAGCATTTGCGTCACAGACCGATGGACTCTTCAATCACCTAATCAATTTTTGGACTTCATCCAGCAGAGCAGAGAAGAGCAGAAAAAGAACACAAAGTTAAAAAAACACCAACCCGCATTCCACTGTCTCCCAGAACAGTACACAAATAGTGCAGAGAACATCGGGGGTCTTTAGTGGCAGTACAGCTTGCCCAGGGATAGACTGTGATCATAGACTGTGATAGTGACACACACGCTCATACGTCGTTCCACACGTACACACACAGACACACACACACACACACCTAAACATTCCCACTACTGGCAAAACTTGGAATGCATCCTCTGCATTCATCATGTCTCTTGCAGACAGACATTTGGAACGATCCTGCAAGTAAGACAAACCCATGTTTCACTAAGTCTGTGCATAGAAGGCAACAACATAAAGCTGCATGGCATGGCTACCCAAGATTCAAGATGCATTTCAATAAAATCAATAAAATGTAAAAATGATGGTTGTGTTAAAAAATCACAAAAAAATAATAACAATTGACATTTATATCTTTAAT
>OMKY01045773.1:0-13188 GCA_900302395.1 Bregmaceros cantori | reverse complement strand
GTGTCTCTCTCTGCCTCTCTTTGTCTCTCTCTCTCTCTCTCCCCGTCTCTGTGTCTGTCTGTGTCTCTCAACTGAATAGTTCAGAAATATAATATGGCAGTGTGTAATTCAATATGATTTTGATAAGAGCAGCAACATATACATGTTCAAATGAAAATAAATAAGAATGTTCTCTATTACATTTGTAAATATATAATATGTGGTTATTAATAATATTATTTATGTTTAAAACATATATTATCCTGATGCACTTAAGTTGAGTTAATGTATTTTAATTCAACAGTTTTTTAATAAACAAAAGACAAACTTGTGTTTTTATTTTTGTCTTGTCTTTTTTTTTTTCTTTTTTTTTTGCGATGATCCGAAAAAATCCGTGATCCGTGAGCTCTGATCCGAGGATCGGTCCGAACCGTGAGTCTCTTGATCCGTTGCACCCCTACCTACAATACAGTGTGCGCCCCATATAGTGCAGTATATAGGGAATAGGGGGCAATTTCGGACACATGAATTTCAAGAGATGATGTGAATTAGAGTTGCAACTAACTAATTAATCGACCATCTTTTCTGACGATTAATCGATTAATCTGTTCGTTTTTAATTTGAAATCGGAACATTTGTATTTTCGAAACAAATGTCTTTTTTGCGCCCCATTCGGAGCTATATTCAGGATTGGCTGGAAAAAGGGTGAAGAAGGGGGAGGAGACATTCGGCAAAGGAGGCGAACCCATGATTCTGCGTGCCACACATATGGCATTTGTGTGCCAGAGGAGTGACCAAACAAGGAAACGATTAATCACTGTCGATTAAATCGATTATCAAATTAATTGCCGATTAATTCAATAATCGATTAATCAGTTGCAGCTCTAATGTGAATGATGATTCTGTGTGATAGTGGATAGTAAAAACAAAACAAAAGAAAACCTGTTACTAATGACTTACTCCGCCCCAGCATCCACATGTCACATGATCGCTCAGTTCCTACCACACTTTCTTGTTGTGTGTGTAGGTTCTCACTGTGGACAACAGAGGTCTTACAGAGGCCTTTGAGCTGCGGAGGCGGCTGCTGAGTACTACAGGACCCGAGGTCGTTATGTACCAGTGCATCCCGGCCCAGTTTGTTGCGCTGCTCCAGCGGATTGGGTTCCAGAGGGAATACGCGCCACCCGACGGTGACTTTCATTATACAATTAAACATTTAGATCATTAATGAACCTGTCATTTTTACTGGCGATTAATCTGTTCATTTTTCCTTTTAAATTCAGAACGATTTATGCATACAATGTATTTTTTTGGAGGATGGATCTGAGTAATCACTGTCGACTAAACAAATTATAAAATTAATTGTAATCAATTATCGATTCTGTAATATTCCTGTGTGGCACAATAATTGCAATGTAATTATTGTGTACCAAGCAGGTAACTACAAGGTCTTCCTTGTTAGCAAAAGTTTACTTTGTAAAAAGAATCCTTAATGTTACAAGTTACTAATCAAAATCATGGATTGATTACTTTTAAATACCAATTGAATACTGTGAAATTTTGGAACATTGAAGCGGGTGTTCTGCTATATACACATTTACAAGTTGCAATTGTGTTGAATAGAATTTCACTGCCCGTAATACGCTATACTGTGGATTGCCCTAGAGTGGGAAAGTCCCAGTGGCTCTGGCTCCTCCCTAAACTTATGAATGGCACTGAAACTATGGTAAAAGCAAACTATGGTGTCTAACATTACGTTCTACTGTTCAACACTACATTTCATTGTTCCACCTTTGGCAACTGACTGTCCCACATTAGGGCAATCCACATTAGGGCACCCTATTCCAGGCAAATGGAACAAATATAGCTAGCATAATAAAAGTAACTAATACAGCCTAATATAACCTAAGGGTTAAACTGAAACATGACGTCTGAACTGTGTGCGTCCAGACGCTGCGTACGGGGACGGCATCTACTTTGCAGGCAGCATGAAGACAGCAACGTCTTTGTGGGCCGCGGCGCCCTCCTCCTCAGACGTCTACCAGTACTACGTGGAGGCTCGGGTGCTCCTGGGACGCACCACGGCGGGGCAGCGCGACTTCGTCCTGCCCCCGCCTGTTGCAGGTGACCCGATGGTCCGCTACGACGCGCTGGTGCCCGCAGCCGACGTCAACGCGAGGGCCGCGCCGGATGTCGCGGTTATCTTCGACGGCTTGCGTGCTCTACCGCTGCGCATTTTTGTTTGCCAGAGGGAAACAATATTGTAGACAACCTGTGGCTCAAACAGAATCCGGAGTGTTAATTAATTAGGGGCCAAGCAGCGAAGCTGCAAAGGCACCTAGTGCGTTTGTAGAATTTCCTATTGTTAGTTATTATTATTCTCCCCTATGGGACATCTATGGTAGCCCATAGAAGCCTACGTAGGAAAATGCTGAAAATTGGCACACACGTTCTCGTCAGTCTCAGCATTACCTACAACAATTTGTGGCCAGCCCCAAATCTATAGCGCCACCAACTAATCGTCCCTCAAATTTTGACATTTTTTTTTCCTGGAGATTGGTATATGGTATATTTGTTTCTTAGATTCATATCCATTACGGCTGCAATCAAATCCGATTCACAAATGTCCAAAAATATTTTTCAAGAAATTGCAAGACTTTGAGCTGTACAACTAGATGGATGTCTAAAATCACCATCATCATCAATAATAATTATAATAACGGCTAAATCCTGTGCCTAAAACATGAATTATCTTCAGTTCATCTTCTTTTCACGGCCATGTATTCGTACTGATCTTAAGATATTCTGCACAACTTATATTTAAAAATCCTCTGCTTATGATATGTAGAGCAGGATCTGCCCAGTCAACAGATGTATTTTTCTATTTTTACAAGTAGATCTTTAGATGTCTTTCGCATATTTGTTCTGTTGCATGATGTTCATGTATAGTTGGCAGAGTTAACATGACATGATTTCTGTAAAGTTTCGATAGTATCCATCATTCACATGCACAGGTGGATGTGTTAATCATCAGTAATAAATGTTCTATTAGGAAATAACGATGGATATGGTCAAGCGTGTCCTTTATGTATGTACTTTGTTGATGCAACATGGCATGTGTGCAACGGTCTGTCATCTTTACTCATGGAGCGCCTGGCCAACACATTTGTCTTTACATGCAAGATTGGGAAGGAGTTATTTTAGATAACTTAAAAAAATGCTATGTTCTTCTGGTCCGAGGTCTACCAAGATAACTTTCTGACGGAGTTCACCATACTTTTAATTGGTAGATATGAGATACTGTTACACCCAGTTTGGATAATGCAGCATACGATTATCGTACATTTTAAATCCATTATTAGCTTTTTTTTTTAGTGTTAATGCATTGGAGCACACGGTTGATTTATTTTTGTGCAATAAATTAATCTGTTTAAATATTATCATCAGTTCATTAATCATTTACATCCTCACTAGAAAATATCATGTATCAAATAATTGTAATAATTGCACCAATTAGTAATGGAGTTGACATCATGTCGTTATCAATATTACCAAATTTGAAACGGATTCCTACAATTTTCTAAGCATTTAAGGTCTTTAATAAATGAACACTTGCTTTGCTTCTTTGGCTACAAACTCTTGTTTTAATTTGCTTCCTAACATTACTTGACAAAAAGACTCCTCAAAATATACACAACCTTCTCAAATCAAAAATGATCAAACCTCTGACAATCACTTCCACCAAAACAAAAATAGTTTTCGCGTCTTTCTGGACGCATCTTCCTGGCCGACACTAAATGTCAGCCACTAAAAATGACTGACATTCGCTTTGTTTCAACCAGCTTGCATGCAGCGCTCTGAGCGCAGTGCGCTGAAGGCTGCTGGACACATTTGGCGCGATAGTTGGCTTTGCCCAGAGCACCAGCAGATACGTCACTTTCCCTTTTCTCTAGCCGGTTTTGTTTGTCTGCGTGTGTGTGTGTGTGTAATATGAGAAGGAGAGACCGAGGAAGGAGAGAAGAAAAAGAACACGCAGTGAAAGTCGGCGGTGTAATAATAATAAATAAATAAATAATAATAATAAACCTGCGTGTTTGTGTGTGTGTCCGCGCGCGTGTGCTTATGTTTGTGTGTGGTGCCGTCCCGTTTTTGAAACCACTGTGCAACGTGACGTGCTATCCTTTATTTGTTAAGATTTAGAGGTTAAGTACTTCATTTAGTCGCATATACATATACATGGACAGTAAAATTCTTCCTCCGCATTTAATATCCATTAAGATGGGTTACAACCGCGGACAGCAGGATAATGTTTCTGTTTCACGTGCGATCAGCACGGTTGAAACAGGAGCACATGCACGCGCGTGTGCGCGCACACACACACACACAAATTCAATTGCTAGCTGCAGCCACAACAAGTATAGAGCGGCTATCCTTTTAGCTGCCGCGACAATATTGCGACCGGCGCGGACGCACACACATGTGTGCCCGTGGCTGGTGCTGTAAAATCCATTTATCATATTATTTTGCATATTATTTTTCTCCATGAAGTGAAGGGAATACCTCGGCTCTAGAAGCGCATAGATCCCTGGTATGCCTTCTCAATTACCTCATCGACATGGTGAACATGCCTTCGAGAAGTAAGTGTCTCTGTAAACGTCACGGGTGCGCAGACCCTCCGCACTATGCGGCCCAGGATCGCCGTCGGGCCAGGGCTCCTCGGGCAAGACGGGCATTGCTCTCTCACCGCGGATGGTGGCGATGTTGTGCAGCACAGCGCACGCCACGGTCACGTCGCACGCCCTCGACGGCGACACGCGCAGGTTTTGGAGACACAGAAAGCGGGACTTGAGTTTGCCGAAAAGTGCCACGACGCATGCCCTGGTTTGGGCGTGGGCGTCATTGAAGGCTTCTTCGGCCGGTGTAGAGGGCTGGTCGTACGGAGTCAGCAGGAATGGCTCGCAGGGGTAATCCTGGTCTCCTAGCAGCACACCATTGTAGCGCCCTGCGCAAAGCCCGAGTGATATTGTAAAAGTGACTTACAGGTGAAAACACATGTGGACCTTATAAAGGAGTCAGCTTAGGTGGTTCGGGCATCTGGTTAGGATGCCCCTCGAGCGTCTCCCTAGGGAGGTCCTCGATGCATGTCCCACTGGGAGGAGACCCCGGGGCAGACCAAGGCGCATAAAATCGACTACTGCAATAGTTGACGATTAATTTCATAATCGATTAGTCATCGATTAATCGACTAATCGTTTCACCCCTAGTGTGCAGTGAAACCAAGGCATTGCGGTGATGAGAAAACCAACCTTTTTTTTAAAAATGTTTTTTCCAGCCCATTCAGGCTGTTTTTTCCCCAAGCTTTGTTTATTAGGGTTAGTGGAAACAGGTGAAGATGGGGGGTAGACATGCGGGAAATACGTCGGTGGTGGGATTCGAACCTCCAACTCACTGCGCCATTAAGGCATTTGCGTGCTTTCCAGTGCACTGCCTAACCGACTGAGTTACTGGGCAGTACAGAAAACCAACCTTTTGCCAATGCGTTGTACATCGCGGACGACTGCAACACTGTGGCGTCGTCCACCGATCCCGGCCAGCGAGCTTCCACGTTGGAGATTAGACCCCGCGGGTCGCTGATCATCTGGAACCATCACCAAACAATCAATCGTCATGTCACGAGACCCCAAGGACTCTCAAAAACACTCCTTGAAGGCACAGTGCCAGATGGAAGGAGGAGAGGAAGAAAGAGAAAGCGATGGGAAGATAACATCCAAGAGTGGACAAGAGATGAAGGGGCTTACACCCTTTCACACGTTTCGGACTCTAACCTGAAACGACACCCGGACAGGGGGAGGCGTGATCAGACTGGCGGGAAACCCAGTCAGACCACACCCACAAGGAGGTGATACGCCACTCCTGAATAGCAGAACAGTGACCGAAACTAATTGAGGTATTTAAAAACCTTATTCCTGTCATTTAAATGACTACGTAATTTATTAGTACATGGTTTGACAGAACACCATTCATCAATCAAGACCAGACGCAGGCTGAGTGACACCATGCAAGTGGCCGAGGACAGAGAGAGATAGAGAAAGCTGGTAGTAGTAGGAGCGGCCTCGAATGAGAACAGCCGCTCCCAGTTCGCATGTGGACCAGTGCGCTGCGCGCACCTGTGCATTCCGTTCCGTCTGTAGATAATGTAGCCACCCTATTGGTCCTTACGCGGTCACGTAGTTCTACACGCAGCGTTGTGAGGCATCTCGGATGCACCACCTTGGTGCGAAGGAAACGCAACACTTAAATACTACTAGTAGATACTAAACACTCATTTGACAAATATTTTAAGTAACTTAAATGGAAATGTAGCAAACACACTCACGTCCCGTCCGGGAATGCAGTCGATGGTCTTATCGTGCAGCAGCAGCCAAGCAAGACGGGGTCTTTTCGCCTCGCCAGATTGCAGTAACTTGGGGTTCCATTTGGGTAAACAAAAGAAATGTAACGTGCGTGATGATGCTCCACAGCCTTTAACGCAGTGATTCCCAGGCATGACGGATTAATGCAGCGCTTGCGTACCGGAACGTTCCCAATTCTTTGTTCTAACCGGTTCGGGACGTCAATTAATTGGTGGAACTCATAACCGGAAATCTTATAATTCAGTTTCTGTTCGGAACCGATTAGGGGAAAAAAAAACATTGGTTCAAAACCCTGCTAAATATAGTTCAGATCAGATTGCAATACCTGTACATTGATGCTGTGGAAGGATTTGTCGTTGACAAAATCAGCCTCCATGCGTCTAGGAGGCGGCTGGATGCGAATCTGGTTACAATCGATGGCGCCAATGACGTCTGGGAAGCCTGAAGGACAGAGAGCGCACCGCTATCTCCAACACAAAATAGACTGCAAAATTCTGCCAGGGTGGACACGATGGGACCAAAATCATTGCTTATCCATAAATTATATACATACAAGACATTTTAATGTAGAGAACAGGACCTCTACTTTTTGTTTTACTTTGCAGGAAAATTTCAATGGTCAGCATCCTTCAAATTAGGGCTGTATGGATTTGCTGCAAATTAAAAATTGTGTTTTGTTTTTTTCCCCCTACCATAGCGATATATGTTGAAGTTTTATAGTTGCCGTTTTTGATTTGTTTATTTGAAAGTGGATTCGAAAGTACAAATAGATTTTTGTGAAAGATAACGAAAAACTGAGCACGTTTCTAGGGACGCACCGAAACCAATACGAGTAGGAGTACAATAATTTCAATACTCGCCGAACCCGAAAACAAAAATGAAGCCTATGTATATTTGATATATTATTTTGACATGAATGTAGGTCAGAGTAGAATAGGCAGCGCCACCTCATTTCACAGTAGAGGTATCGATTCATGGTATTGGTTCATGGTATCGGCAACTGTTTGACAAGTACATAAGTGAGTATCGGAGCCGATACCCGATAATCTGTGCATCCCTAGTAATTTCCAGAATTTCATTTATATATTTATATATATATATATATATATTTATATATTTATATATTTATATAGCACATTTCATGCAGAGCAACACAAGGTACTTTACAGAAACAGAACATTGAACAGTACAACAATATTAGCAACCAGGCCCATACTGACGCACAGACATGCACACACATACAGTAGACTGATGTACTGATGACTGTGACATCCTGCTAGATTATTGCTGGACCCTGTATTAATATTGCAAACTTGTTTTGATGTCTCACTATCTCTGCCTTTTTCAGATTGTGCACTAACATTTCGTTTAACATTTCGTTTAGCATGGAAGAGCCTACTCTTCCGTGCTCGCTTCTAACATTTCACCCTTGTATTTATTGTATTTTTTGTGTTGCTGTGGGGTTTAACAGTGTTCAGGATCAAAGCGAATGGTTGGGACCATGACACTAGGAATGGAGACCGGCATTGGAAGCGTGAAATTCCCGTCAGTTCCAAGTGATCATATTGTTAAAATGTTCGCTTCAGCGGGACCAAGCTGAGGGATGCCTCTATCTATTCTCTCCTTTGTTGCTGTCTCGATTTTCTCCCTGACAAAAGATGACTTCTTGATGACTCATTGATGAGTCATCATCAGATCAGCTGCTCGATGTAGATCGGGGGTCAAACTGAAGTGACCTCGGGGGCCCCGGAGGCAAACGAGAAGTTTGTAACTTGAGAAAATTGAACATGAAGAGTTTTTTTTCTCAATCAATCAAATTGTATTGTTGTCCCCTAAAGGACAATTTGCTTTGCAAGACCCAGGCAAAGATCAAACACATTACATCATTCATCCACAAACAAACATTAAAAGCACAGAAAGTTCAGGGTCAGTGGATTATTGGATAGACAGGCAGCCCCACAGACAAAAAATACCAGGTTTTCCCAGGACATCACAACATTGAGTTTTTGGACCACTCCACATTAAATCAAGATCAAAAAGTGAAATTTTCATTGCACACAAAATTGAGTGCAAGGTAAATGACCTGGGCCGAGCAGGTTATCTTTTCGGTCACGTTGGTTTGTCACCAACGTACCTGAAAAAGTTGAGCACGGATCTTGATAGAATTTTGTAGAATTGTAATTGAAATGGCACACGGAATAAGTGATTAAATTTTTTTTTAAGTTATTTTTTTTGGCACAAGCGCCGTTTTTCATTCTTTTTATTGAAAGAGATAGTGACAGGATTAATCGTAAACCGGGTTGAAGAGTTGGGGGGAGACATTGCAGAAATGCCGGACAGGGGATTCGAACCAGAGGCACTGCTCGACCTGTGGTCGGGGGACGCGCATCTCTAATCGCTCGGCCAACGCGCGCCCCCAAGTGATTAGATTTTGCTGCTTTTTTTTTTTTTTGCTGCAAGTTTTGCCTATAAGTAACATAACATAATGATGTGAATGTGATGTTTTGGCATCAGTGACCCCCATGGCCTTGCCGCAGGTTTGCACTCTCTGAGTGCTTCTAGTTATTAATGCAAAGAAAACAACATTAACACAACCAAAAACCCTTGAAACCTTGAAGAGGTTTTTTTTTTTTAAACTAACGCTGGCCCCGAACAGCTGCCTGCCTCGTCTGATGACGTGAAGGTCCCTGTTAAAATGGATAATTTTGGCATATTTTTTTGAGTTATATAAAGTTTGAATCCCAAAAACGATCCGCTTATTTTGTTAGGGTTAGGGTTAGGTTAGGGTTAAGGTTAGGGTTGGGTTACGTTAAGGTTAAGGTTATGGTTAGGAGGGATTGGGGGCTAGGGTTTTGTACCCTTTCAAAATGAGCGGATCGTTTTTGGGATTCGCACCTTACATCACGGAAAATAATACGGTGAAATTATCCGATTTTAACATCAACCGCGACGAGTTGTGCCTCTGCCTCGTCTCCATGAGGTTAAAACTATTTTTCTTCTCTTGTGTATCTGGTATATCTACACTGCATCTCTTTCCCGGGAAGAGCAAAACAATAAAAGCAGTGACCGTTACATTGGATTTGTTTGTGCAGCATGAGTGGAATGTTCATGGCTACTGATACAGCCTGTCAGTGTGCTCTCTGGCAACCCGCGACGTGCTCGTAAAAACACTCTTCAAACGTCTGATGACTGAGGAGTGCTGAAAAAAAAAAGGTCGTAATCCCGCCTTGAGATCACCCAACATAATCAAATGCACAGATTGGAACAACGTCCTCCATTCATGGCTGTGTTCCGAAATCGCTCCCTATCCCCCATATAGTGCACTATATGGGGCGCACGCCATTTTGCAGCGGTGTCCGAATTCTCCATGTACCCTATATAGTGCACTGAAAGCATCCCACAATGCACTGCAAAAAGTAGTGAGCATCGGATGCACCATAGACAAAGCAATGTAACCCTTGATGCATTTAAAAATGCGTTTTAAAAATGACCTAAACTTTGCGGGAGTAAGTAACGACCGACCACGGCAAATAGTTATAAATGTAAGTCCTTTTGACTTTTTCTGAAGATTGTTGAATTTTATTTCATATTTATATTATTATATTTTTTATAATTATATTTTATAATAATTTTGATGGCGCCGACTCTAGTGTCCGAAATCTCGGCCGTTGCTGTTGAGTGTGTAAAAGTGAGTAGGGGACACGGCCATTGTTTACATCCACCACTGAATAACTCGCGTAGAGCCCCCCTCCTCCCCACCTCCAACGGCGCTCGACTTTGTTTCAACAGCGGTTTGATTGATGGGTCGATCTGATGCCGAAAATCTGATTGGCCGGATTAGCACAGACCATGAAACGTGTACAGAATAACCTGAGTGTTGTACATGTTGGCAGAGATCAATTTTAAAATGTGATGAATGCGTGAGTATGAGGAAGTGTTGCGTGGGAATGAGAATGGACTGATTCTCGCGCTCAGTGAGTCACACTTGGAAACATTGCATACATTGAATTTCAATTATTATTAATAATAATAACAACAGATATGGGCAGAGTAGCCATAGAAATACTTGAGTAAAAGTATTGTTACAGCAGCAAAAATTACTCAAGTAACTTTTGTGGAGTACTTTTTTACTTTTACTTGAGTAGCAAAAGTAGTAACAAAAGGAGTAACCTTCAGTAAAAAAGGCCAAGTTAATGTAACAAGTAGCGAATTGCTGACATCTCAGTAAAAAGTAGTTATTTTTACCTCAAATTTACTCGAGTAAAAGTAGAAAGTAACTTGTGAAAAATGTACTCCAAAAGTAAAAAAGGACACACAAAAATTGTAACTGAGTAAATGTAATGCATTACTGCCCATCTCTGAATAACAATGATAACAACAATAATGTTCCTCCTTTCTCTTAGCCTTGTTGGCCAAGATTGAGTATATTATTTGTCCCCTAAGGAAGGCCTTCAACGTTTCTCATAAAATGATCACAAATCAAATCAAACTTTATTTATATAGCATTTTCATGCAGAGCAATTAAAAGTGCTTTAAAGCAACACAACAAAGCAAAACTACAATTATAAAAGGAACACTTGCCCCCCCAACCTTCCCAGCCCATTAAAGCAACCATACCCACATACAAATACAAGAGCACATACACACACACACACACATACATAGGCAATGGATTTGTCCTTAAAATGATAGACATGGCTTGGCACCGAGGTATGTATGTATGTATGTATGTTCCCTAGCTCAACTCTTAAACCATTTTTTCTATTAGACGGAAACTTGATTTTTGACTTGACTTCCATTTTCCATTTGCTCCGACCACAGTAAGACGTTATTTAATACATCACTTCTCGAGTCTTCCTACTGGTGTCAGCTTTATTTTGATATCATGTTTATGGGTGTGGCCCTTTTTGCCTGCGGATGTAATCTGTATCGATTATGGGCATGTCATTTTAAGTACGGAAACACGATGATTCACTGTGGGTTTACTGGATGTGTTGTAAATTAGTATTACCTGCGCCGCAAAGCAGGTTATGTTTTTGGTCGCGTTGAGTTTTTCGCCAGCATAACTGAAAAGGTTATGCACAGATCTGGATGAAATTTTGTAAGAGTTGTTGGAAATGACCAACGGAAGAATTGATACAATTTTGGTGCATTTCTGTAGGCTAGAAGTAACTTAATAATCATACTTGATCACCAACTTACCGATATACCGCAGTCACGTGACCAGGCTTCCGGGTCGCAGGGCCCACTGGGTAATTTAGTTGGCATGTTCAGCGTCAATCGTGCTACTATACGCGCACTTGCATTGATAATGGGTTGCCATTCATACTGCTAGCACTAAAAGTGTATTTTTTTTTATACCACTACTGCGCAGGTTTGCAATCTGAGTGCCTCTAGTTGGATATTGGGATGCATTTATAGCATGCAAAAATGTAAATTTGATTCGATAACAATCTAAAATCGTACAGCCTTATTTATTTTGTAGCACATTGACATTTGCAAGAATGGGAAGTGCTTCATGAATAAAATCCTTTATTATAACCTCTGCCGAACAGGTTATGTTTTCGGTCATGTTGGTTTGTCTGTCAGCAGGATAACTGCAAAAGTTGTGCACGGATCTGGATTAAATTGATTACATTTTGGTGCATTTCTGTAGCCTATAAGTAACATAACATAATGGCGTCTAGCTTGACTACTGTTATGTCCTTACAAACTGATCGCAAAATATTTAGTTTTATGACTATAATCCTGCGTACCACCGAGAGAGTGCTTGTGTACAAGTGCATTTCTGTAGCCTGTAAGTAACATAATGGCGTCCAGATGTTTTGGCATCAGTGACCCCATGGCCATGGCGCAGGTTTGTACTCTCTGAGTGCTTCTAGTTTTTTTTTTTTTTTTTTTTTTTTTTTTGTCATTTTGTACTTGCACGTTGAACGGGCAAATGTTGTGCAAATATACTGATGAGTTGACACCGTTTGTACACACTGACATACACAGACACACACTGATTATAAGCAAACAGACATAGTCAAACCAGTTTATTTAAAAAGGTGTGTGTGTGTTGTCATGCCAAATGATCTGGTTGTGTAAATGTTTGATCAAAAAAATTGTTTGATGAAAAGAAAATGTATCAAATCAAACTTTATAGATCAAAGGTCATTTGCGGGCATCGGAAAGGGCACACATGATCAGGGTCGCTGTGGGTTCGCCCCGACACGCAACGATGCTTCAGCTGTAGAGCGCTACCAGTGACTCTCTGAAGCGAGTCGTAGGTTCGCTCCGACATACTTTATATAGCATTGAACTGCCGACAGGAACTAAATTAATCGTTCCGGGAACAATATATATTTTTTTTGTTCTAACCGGTTCGGGAACGTCAATTTATTGGTCGAATGTAATATTGGTTCAAAGCACTTGTTACTTTCTATAGGCCATACAAATATACTCTAATTTGTTCATACAACGACACCAACCTCACAGAACTATTAACATTAGGCTGGATTACCTAATGTTAATACCACTGCATACAAGCGTCATATTGTACATTATGCAGCTACTCAACAAGCTAAGAAAGTATAATTTCATTACTTTAGTACTTTTTAGTTTTGAAAATAATTTTGAGTACATTTCATAGCCTTTTTACTTTCAAAACTGAGTGTATTTCAAAGCCTGTACTTTTTAAGTTGCTTTACGTAGATATTTGAATCAGTACTTGGCAATCTTACTCTAGTTGTCTTTGTACAAATGTATTTTACTTTTACTCACGTATGAAATCTGGGTATATGTGAGATATATA
>OMKY01045772.1:0-12012 GCA_900302395.1 Bregmaceros cantori | reverse complement strand
GATTACAATAATCCTATATGTTTACCAAAAAATGTATGACTATGATTGCAAATTTGTAAATGTGCATGCATCATTATCCTTTTTTTTCTAACAAGAGACCACACCCAATCACAGACAACCTACCCATATTTAAACCTAAATTGAAGAATTGGAAAATCACAACTGGAACACATTCAGTAATTCAGTTGATCTGATTCAAATTTAATTGAAAGTTAGTAACTGTTGACTTGAACTGTGCCACCATTTGTTCAGCAGTGATGTCAGTACAGTAACTACGTCACTTTGATTTTGGCCTGTTTGCCTAGTGCAAAACTACGTCAGTAGTTTAAAATAACGAAATATAAAATAATACTTAACATGTCCTAAACGTCCACTGCGCCCTAGGGGAAATTTCAATACCTGACTTCGGCATACTCGGTTTCTCTATACTGTAAGCCATTGCTAGCCCTCTTTGGTGTATTTCTCATCCTCCTTAAATGGAAGGATCCCATTGCCCCGTCTCTTACACTTTGGAAAAGAGACCTCTTCTCCTGCATGAATCTTGAAAAATAAAGGTTCTCACCACGTGGCTCTCTTTCCCCCATCTCTTCTACTTGGAGGCACCGAACCGGTTCAAGGAATGAAAACGAAAACCGAAAACGAACAGAATTTTATGTAAATTTATGCGGAGTGGAAACGGAAACAAAAAAAGAGTTCTTCAACTGTTCCGGAACAGAAACGGAACATTATGAAATCCACAAAAACGGCTAAAAACTTTTTTTTTCTGTTCTCGATATACTTTAACATATCTTATGTCTGGGAGACTATTTCTGGTTGTGCATCCATCCAACTCTCACTGTCAAGCTCCATGCATCTGGGGCTAAATGCATCTGGGGCTAAATCTTGTGGGCAGATGAGGAAGCATGCGAATGTAATGGCGTTAATACAGTTACACTGAAGTTTGAAAGTCCACCCAATATATTTTGTATAAACTATATCTAAACGTAACATTGCGCAATATAAGGAACTTTAAGAACGAACAAAATGTTTGCGTTCCGAGCCGGTTCAGGACCAATATTTTGGTGTCGGAACGGTTCCGACAACGAAAATGTTTAACACAGGCCTACTTGAACCGCTCAGAACTGAACTTTTTAAAAATAATTTCGTGTTCAAGCCCTGCTTGGAGGCCTATCGTAGACGCCCTTGAGACGAACTGCAGTCGGCCTAATAACTGTTCTTGACAGTAGGATCTTTCTCCCCCTATTTCCTTTGCCCTTCCCCTCCTTACATTGTGGGTCTGAGTAGTTGACTTCTTTTTTGATTTGCGAGGATTTTATTAGATTTAAAAGAGAAACAGATGACTAATTCTTGCTTTTATGCTTTATTTGATTTATTTTTTCCTTTTTTGTCTGTTTTTTCTGTTTTTTGAGAGCAACCGTTTTTCATTCTTTATTGAGAGATATATCGATCGGATTTGTTCGGAAACTGGGATGCCCATTCGGGGGGAGACACTGAAGAAAAGCCGGAGAGGGAATGAGAACCTGCGACACTGCTCGACCTATGATCTGGGGTGTGCACCCCCTAATTGCAGATGCTTTTTCTTTTTTTTTTTTGCTGCCTGTCCCCCCAATCAAAATTATTTAAACTAAGAGGAGTAGTGAGTAGTCAGTATGTCTGAATAACTAGTAGCTGTGAAGTAACTGTGGCAACACAGGTGTGCAGTAATCAGTTTTGTTGCGTGACAATGATGGAGGTGTAGCGCTGGGTGGTCCAAGTTGTTATTAATAATAATTAGATATTGATTTTGATTCTCGCGTCCGCCCACCAGGTGGATTAGCCGTGGACAAGCTGGGAGCGTCTCTCATGTGGGCGTTGGAGCGTCTGTGAGGGGGTGTCTGTGCATGCAGTCTGTCTGTCACAGTCTGTGTGTATGTGTGTATGTGTCTGGGTGTTTTTTTGTCACTGACTGTGAGATTTATTGATTTGGTTTATTTCAGATTTCAGTACATAAAATAATATCAAATAATTAAACTAGAAGCACTCAGAGAGTGCAAACCTGCGCCAAGGCCATGCCGTCACTGATGCCAAAACACTATTATGTTAGTTATAGGCTACAGAAAAGCATTAAATGTAATCACTTGTCACCAGTGGTACACGAGCACATGCTTGATGGTAAGCGGGGTTGTAGTCATGAAAATAAATATTTTCACGGTCTGCCCGAGGTGGGACGCAAACCTGGGTCTCCAGCTTGGCAGACCATAGGGCTGTGTTAGTACCACGCAGTAGAATGGAGGCAACTGATGCGTGTTGCTGGAGGTGTGTTGCTGGTAGTTGTTTACAACTACCATTGAACATGCAACATGGAAGTTTAGATGTGTGAATGCATGTTAAAGGTGCGTGCTTGGTGGAACTGGATACAATGCCAAATGGGCATTAAGCCCAAGGAGAGTGTTGTGGAACTCTCACAGTATGCCAGAGATACTGGCTGAATAACGTGAGTAAAGATCGGACTCACAGAAATAATTTAGCTCTAGGCAGACAAACCGTATATGCGACTCAGCGAACCAGCTAGCCTCATACACACAGATGGAATTCGTACAAGTGTATTTGTGGCTCGAGATGGCCACAACTCGCCGAGTGTTATAATCATTGGCCGCCGGCCCTTCTCCAATAAAGTGTTGGAGAAGGGACTACGGACTGTTTTGAGTCGCTAGTCATGGTTGCTGCTAGAGCATTGCTGCTAGAGAGCATGAGCTACGCACGAACAGACAGGAGTGCAAAGATCGACCTAACATAAACTCCCTCCTGTCGGCAGTAAACCATAACCGCATGGTAGAGGCAGAGTTATTTAACCGTTGGGTTAGGGAAAAGGTGATACTCAGCCTCGGGTTCCAAGAATATGCCAGAAGGCTGAACTGGACGGAGCCTGCTGCCTAAATAGAGGAAGCCACAGGTGCTACTGGTTAGCATTAGCATTCTTACTCGTGGCTTCCAGCCTGGGACTGGCGGCCAGCGCCTTAAGGGCATAGCGCCCTCTACCGTCAATCTCAGGCAATTTGAAGTTGCGCCGAAGCGCCACTGGTAACAAGGTGATCGAAGTATGTAAGCTCATAAGAGTTGTAAAACTATGTTACTCATACAGAAATGCACCAAAATGTAATCACTTGTTCTGTTTGGAATTTCCAACAATTCTACAAAATTTCATTGAGATGCATAACTTTTTTTTAGTTTTCCTGCTGACAGATAAAACCAATGTGACCGAAAACATAACCAGCTTGGCGAAGGTAAAAACAAAACTCCAAAAAAAAACCATTGTATGAAAGTATGCATGCATGTCTTTGTATCTGTGGTTGATGGTGATCCTGGCAGGCCCACAGCACCACTGCTTCAACGGACAGATTCCCACTTCTGAGACGCTACGAGTAAAATTCACTTTCATGGCCGCTCGCGTCCCCTGGTCAACCAAACTTTTTTTTTTCCCGTTCACACAACTCACTTTCGTATTCATGAGTCTGTGTGATGCCCATCTATGTCTGGGATGGCTACGCAGCCAGTGGGGCTTAAATCCAGATTGCGAAATCATAGATTGATGAAAATCTATGGCTGGGAAATAGACGTCTGATATGTTTTCAGCGCCAAATTCCCCAAGGATTTCGTTTCAAGAGAGCCACAACACAGACTTGGCATTCATTGAACCAACTCCTAGAGACTGCTGACTTCAAGATGATTTCTAATTATCGACCCCCCCCTGAAATCTATGGCAGCCCACCATACATGTATTTGATCCATGGTCATAAATATACCAACGATTTCATAACACCAAACATGTTCACGCTCACACACCAATAGCGGCGGCTGCCATGACAGATGCTCAACCAACCAGCAATTTCGGGTTCAGTGTCTTGACCAAGGGCACTCTGGCATCGAGACTGTCATAGGTGGGATTCGAACCACTTCCTTACCCATTAAGTTACTTTAATGTATCCATCATGAAATGCACATTTTTGCAAAGATTTTGTTTAGTTGGGGCGTGCGGTGGCAGAATGGTTAGAGAGCACTTCCCCCAGGCTACAAGCCGAGCAGCTCCATGGGTTCGCATACCCTCTCCGACTTTTCTGCAATGTCTCCCGCCGACTCTTCATCCCAGTTTCTTTTTAATCCTGTCACTGTCTCTCTCAATAAAGAATGAAAAATTGTGCTTGCGCATAAAAAAATAACTTAAAAAAAAGATCTTGTTCAGTTGTTGTTAATTATGTGAAGTTTGAGGTATGGCACTTAGTCAGTGTCATACCTCAATACATTGCATTTTCCAAGCCTATTACATCTAGGCCTATGCTATTCAACTATTTAGTAGCCTATATTAATCAGATGTGATTACAAGAGCAAAACCAGGCTACAAATGTAAACATTGCTGAATATGGAAATGTGAGGAGTCAAAAAATAACACATAATAAAATATTTAGATGATGTGGACTTAATGACTTCCAGCGCTGTCGCCTGTGCTCTTGTATAGTTAGGCTATAGTTGCAGTTATAGGCTACTACTTGGGGTTAAAAAGTTATTATTTGGTACAAGTTTAAATTTCGGAACACGCACAGCCAGATTCGGGATTCGGGACAACAGCTTTGGGACTTTGCCACATTTTTCGGGACATCTGGTCACCCTATGACCAACATAACTACCAACGCATGCGAAAAAAATGCATCAGTGCCATAGACCCGGTAATCTCACTCTGTGAGCCCATACGTATTTGTCCTTCACGGTAGAACCTCCAGGCCAAATGTGTTAAATCAATATTGTGTTATGGGAAAAGAACCAGCCTTGCCTCAGACTCATGTTGGAAAGAGATGGTCAGTTGTTCAGAAGTCAATATTTTACTGCCTTGTGCTTTGGCTCTAAAGGATGTTTTGTTGGCGGCAGGTACTTCATCGACCGACACACGGACCTGGAGAGGCAGTTCAACATCAACGTGGATGACGGAAAGATCACGCTGGCTAAACCGCTCGACCGGGAGACCGACATGTGGCACAACATTACAGTGACGGCTACCGAGCTCCGTAAGTCCTGACTCAACCTTTACTGTGATTGTCACAAAGTCTCCGAGCCTGCGGCCCAAACAGGCTTTTCTTAACCTTTTTCACCCCAAGGACCCATTTTTCTAGCTGAAAGAAACTCGTGGACCGCTTCATTTTAAGAGATACAGACAATTTCTGTATCTGTAAAAAGATAATATCACTGTAACATTTGAAATACTGTGGGAAAAATTCATAGTATCACTTTAAACTGCTGGTAAAATGTTTTGGTTTTTCTTGGTGCTAGTTAACAAGGAAACTCTGCCTGTGTTGTTTCATTTCTTGAAGAAATTCACTTACCAGGTGGTGGAAGGCTGTATCATGGTAAAGGCATATATCAACACATTCATTTGTGGACCATCGGTTTAAAAACGTAATTCCTTGGGTGTCTCCGCGGACCCTTAGGGGTCCTCCAATCCCTGGTTCAAAATGGGGGTTTTACGATTCATCGTACCCCTTGCCCTTAGTCATAAGCATTCACATGAAGGTTGCACGTTGGTGCACATTCGGTAGAAGCACAGATCGTAAAATATGATGATGACCAAAAAAAAAAAATTGCCTAACTTGCAATGGTTCAAAGTCAGTGTTCATTGTAACAATATTATGTAAATGCAATGTACATTAAAATGCCGGCTGCGTTGTCCATTCTGCGCCGTAGTCCCATGATCGCAAACGCTCATTGCATTATGTTTGTTTAAACTAGCCATTAAGCACCATTTGTTTAACCAGGACTGTTTGTTAGTTAGACCCCGCTGGTCTAATTTCTCTGAGAGCGCTCTACAAACATTTTTTCGCACCGAGGGCGGTAAATTAAATATGTGCCTTAGCAGACATTTTGATTGAGTTAAATAGCCGAGCGGCCGCTCAAGTTGTGGCCAGTGCGAAAACATTAAGACTTTTAAAAAGGGGGTAGGGAATTGAGAGACGCCGGGTGGACCGCTGCCTGCTGCCGGAGCAGCGCACGCAATTACATGGCCTTGTAAGCCAGGAGAAAAAATGAGCATGGTCGTCGTGTGTGCTTGCCACTTTGCATGTTGGTCTGAAATAATTTGAATCAGTGCTTGTGGTGTAGGGACATTTTGCGACTGTCGGAGCTCAAATTGACGCGCATTAGTGGCACTAAAAGAATATTTTAGTGCCATTCATTTTAGACTCTAGGGACGTTGTATAGTTGCAGGATATTTATTAGAATACGAGAGTAGGGTCCGCGTTGGCCGAGTGGTTATGGACACCGCACCTAACGCGACCCCATTCATGTTAGTGGCGCTGTGTCTACCGCAGCGTCCGCAGTGTCGCGAGTCCGACTACGCTCGTCGACTTGTCTGCAAAGTCTACCCCGATCTCTTCAACCCAACTTCCGACTAATCCTATCCAATAAAGATGGAAAAACAGCAGTGACGCCAGAAAAAATAACTTACGAGAGTAGATTATTCATCTACGACACATTAAACACTGCACATACCACCATCGCACTTGGTAAGCCTTCCCAAACGGGTAGATCCAAATGACTAGATAGCTTCGATTGCATACATATCTATGCTCTTCGGATTTGCTTGTCTTTTAAACTAAGTCCTGACTTGAGATCGGCCAGCCTTATCAAAAAGCACAGATTCGAACAACATGTTGACAACTGATTACATCCACCGTTGCCGAACTCTGCCCACGGCCCCACAGTGGCACAAAGCCCACCTTAACAGGGCTCTAGTTTGTTGCAAAGATACAAAATCAAATATCTGATTTGTTGACTCGAATTACCCCGGACCAAAAATGCAGTGTGGCAAGCACGCACAGGGGCCACGCACATTTTTCTGGCTTCCCAGCTACACGATTTCAGGTATAAAGACATAACGATCGCCCCAAAACCTCGCCGCTGACGTGAAAGCATGCCAGATGAGAGCGAGGCAGCAATAAAAACCAGAGCCATGTTTGCATGCAGATTGTTTTTTTGTAAAGGCAGCGCGAACATTTCTTGTCGCGATAAAACTTAATGTAGCCTTCAAAGCTATCGCCGAACAGCAGGGAATGGGTGCGGGTGGTGCAGGCAGGGAGGGAGGGCATGTTGTGGTTGTGTCATTTTTTTCTTCATTAATCTCTTCGCACGTGTTTCTTTTTGTGTCTCTCTCTTTCTGTCCTCGCTTTCCCCCTTACTCACTTTCATTCACCCTCCTCCGAGTCGACCACTTCTTAATCAAAGGAAACACGAGTTAATTGTTGAAAATGTTGAGAGTAAAAAACAAAACAAAAGCACAGGGAGCTGTTGTAGAGGTAACGCACACCAACAACCACACATGCAGACTGTTGCATCCCCACCCCCAGAGTAGCAAATGCAGAACCTCCACCTCACACAAACATACGCATAGGCAAACATTGACACACACATACACACAACAGAATACAGTCTCACAGAATACGTACACAGACAGCTGTATAATTTCATTGACTTTTGTTGAATTCTTGAACGTTTGATGACCAATTTGATTAACTCATTTTTCCAACATGTGAGTATCATCAGAAAAAAACACATTGTTTTTAACTGTTCCATTCTTCAGTTAGAGCTTCCAGAACAGGGGTGGGTATCACTGAGAAGTGCTGATTACTCACAAAATCTTCAGTAAATACGGGTGCACTGCCGATGGTGGCCTCTAGGTGAGAGTAAAGCGGCACTCATTAGTAATATTAGCAAAAAAACGTGATAACATGTCTTTGGCACTGAATGAGTTAATTATTAGGCAATGCTTTTTGCAAACACATGAAAACACAATGCACACAACAGAATACAGATCCCCAGAAACGCACACAGACAGCTGTGCACACACATCCTCCAGGGGGAAAAAAAATGGGCCTAAACACAAACGCATGCACCAACAAACACACACAGCCACACACAAAGCTCTACACATATTTACACTCAGAGGGCTATATTGCTACACACTCTTAGCTCTTTGCTAGTCACAGAAACGCACATATACACACCGAATACACACAACTAACACACAGACACACACAGGGAAACGGATGTGCAGAGCACACATTGGTACACAAAATAAAACAGCCTCCTCATTCTCCCTCCAACTCATCTTCGACACAACACACACACACAAACAAACACACATACACACAAAGAAGCACATCTCTACATACACTCAAAACACACGCACAAAGGGTAGCATCTGTTTGCGTGCGGCTAGTCTGATAAACAGTCATTATTTTTCTTCTTTCTTTCTTTCTTTTTGCGCAATTCATTCCTTACTGTCGGTGACCGCGGGCTAAAGTAGCTGCTGCTTCAGATAGTGTCATGCATGCGCCTTGTCGGAGGCTAACAGAATAAACACACCACGTTGGCGCTGCTCGACGAACTGTGCGTGCTGAAGTGTGCGTGGGCACGTGGTACAAAAAGAGCCCATAGATCTGTCGCCACTTCTGACGCTTGCCTTCGCCGCCTAACAATTTTTGCTTTGACGCCGTCGTAATCCGCATTCCAACGGTGGTAATATGTCATGCAAATGAAGTGTGTGGCTATCACACAGGCATTTGGTATGATTATCCACTTGGAAATCAGGTTGACATGTCACATCGCTACGACATCTACGTGCGTCATCATTGTAATGGAAAGCGCTTAACTCTTTCTGTAAATATCACACCTCTGTGAATAAAGCCAACCGCCAAATATGAAAATGATGAAAGTGTTTTTTCTGGCATTTTATTAACCATTTAGGCGCCACACAACTTCACACAATTTGTCTTGTTGTCTGATTGTCCAAAATAATAAAACATAAAAGCTTATAATATGAGCTAATAATGATATATCTGGTAGAAATGGTTTCCAACTTTTTCAACTATGAAAGTAAATTGTTTATTCTTGATTAAAAGGGTAGATGTGAAGAGGAAATAGTCAGGGTTGGGAAGGTTACTTTTTAAAGGTAATCCGTTACAGTTACAAGTTACTCATTGAGAATTGTAATCAGTAACGTAATCCTGTTACCCAATTTTAAAAGTATCGTAATGGATTACTTTGGATTACTTTCAAATAGATTCAATAAAATTAACTCTGAAGTCAATTCAACTCATACTTTGTATGAACATAAGAAAATTGTTGACATATTTTTAAAAAGTCAAAGTAAAGAATTTAGGGGGCGCACAGTGTCAGAGCGTAGTGTTAGAGGAGCAGGGCCCCGGCGGGGCCGAACAGGTTCAGGGACAACGCAAGACGCGATGACGAGGCTGGACTAAATGTTATTTCATGTGTGTAATCCCATTACCCCAATGTAACTGTAATCCAGGTTACTTTTTTATGTAGTTCTAACAGACTACAGTTACTTCATTTTTGTAATCTGATTACGTAACCCCATTACATGTAATCCGTTACTTACCAGCCCTGGACATAGTTAAGGTTGTTGTTGCCGAGGACTAGATTCCCTGCAATTTTCCCACATCTTCATCCAATCATTTACATTCCTACCTTCCACCAACCTCTAGAACTTTTCTGTTGTCCTATAAAGCGCTCCCATATCCAGCTTTGAGGGATTAGTGAATGGTAAAAGAAGCAGAGTTAGGCAACCCAAACAATGTATGGTATGGTATGACAATATCTACGAATGGCCAGGACTCAAACTACTATATTGGATTGGATCACACTGAATGAATTCCGGCAGCCTTGTTCTTGTAGCCAGGCGTGCTGTCTTCATTCATTCTTTAAGTGTGCCTCTCTGTTCTTAAAGTGTTCTCACCCTCATTCTAGGTAGATGAATTATGCATGTTTGTACACACTAGACCGAAAGAAGCAGTGAAAAAATGGACTTGTCACTGCCTAATTTCCAATTAGATTTGAAGTTGTCCAAAACTCCTTCAACGGAGGACATTTTGACTTTTGGCAGAGGAAGGTGTAATGAGAGGGACAGATAACAAATAGAGAGAGGGACATGAACAAAGTACCAAGCATGTAGCCGGGGGTGGTGGAGGACAGCAGCAGAGAATGAATGCATAATTAACACAAATGAAAAATAAACATCATTAAAGGAATAAATAAACTAAGCTATAGTAAAACAATAACCCCAAGCAACAATCACATCATGTGATGGATGGAAAACTGGTTCCTCATAGATGACGGAAACTCTATGGTCACATTAAGTGCTGCTAGATCAATGCACCAAAACCCAATGTGGATGGTAAAAGAAGCAGTGGCAGGCCCCCAAACAGAGGTGCAAAAGCATAAGTGTAATGGGTGAGAGGTGAGAGTTCCCAGAATGCAAGGGGGTGCAACAGGGGCTGGGATGGTCCCATGACTGCCCAGACTTTGCATAATAGGTGACTCTATAAGCAGTCGATTGCCTATGGTAATTGACTTTGTGGCATATTACTGTCCTACAATCACTGTGTAATACATGACCGTTTCACATCCATTACATAAGAATAGTTAAGGGGTCGATTTACCGACTGTAAAACAGATCCACACTGGACCAAGATCTCCTAAAGATAAATGACAAAGTAGGTGCACATTCTGCTACAAGCAGGAACTTGTGAAATAATATGATTCTTTCAAGCTCTTTGCAGCCCTTGCTAGCGGACACAGTACTAGCTGTGTTCTGTCAGTCTAATCACATTCTGTTCCCTGTCCGCTGCTGAGAGTGTGAGGGCGCAAAAAAGAAAAAGAAAGAAAAATCACTGTGACAGCCCACAGCAACCTTCTGTTTCTCGCTTTCTCTCTCTCCCTCTCTCTCTCTCTCTCTCTCTCTCTCTCTATCACTCTCGCTCCACATACCTCTTTCCTAATGTCCATCACTGTCTATTCAAAGACTGCGTTTTCGCTCTCTCTCTTTTTCTCGTTTTCTCTCTCTCTTTCCCTCTCTCTCTCTTTCCCTTCTCTCTCTCTCTCTCGCGCGCTCTCTCTCACCCTAACGGTTAATATTCCCTCTAGGGCTGACCATTGGACAGGGCTATTTTCTTCTGAAGGGGGGAAAAAGGGGTAAAGTGAAGTGTTCTAACGGTAGACACGTCCCTAGCTAGTTGTTGGCATGAAGCGGTGTTTACTGTTCACTCTTTGACAGCGCAGGTAGACTTTGCTGTTTCATATCCCAGGCATTATATTGTCAGCAGACGGATTCACCATCAGCAGTTGAGTTGACCATTGCATATACACCCACAGGCATATTACAAAATACTACACAAATATGGAATGAAGATAAATGTTGGATCACACATGGACATTGTAATGTTCACCCATGTCTTTTGGAAGGAATTTTGAATATTTCAGTAATACCACACAAGAAACTAGAGGTATGCAGTCGGTGCCAACTGCTAAAGGGATTTCCCATAGAAGCACCTGTCAAAATCATATTGTAGCTGATTCCACAGCACTGCCATTTGTGTCTTGCCCGAGGACACTTGGCAAACCACCAACCCTTCGTTTTTCAACCGCTTCGTTGTGTTGTATTCACTTTTGTGTGTGTGTGTGTGTGTGTGTTGAGGATGGAAACGATTGACTTGTGACTGGGCAGATCAAAGTATGAGCATGTAGGTGTAGGTGTGTCTGTGTGTGTGTGTGTGTCCTTGTGTGTGCATCTGTTTGACTTTCTGTCTCATGGTCAGTGGGTGTGTGTGTCTTTGTGTGACTGTGTATGGCTCGGTGCGTGTGTCTCTCTGAATGTGTGTCTGTGTGCATGTGTGTATGTCTTTGTGCAACTGTGTGTGTGTGTGCGCTCGGTGTGTCTAGTTACTTGTGTATTTGTGTGGGTGTCTGTGTGGGTGTCTTTGGTTGACTGCATGGGTGTGTGCGTCTGTATTTGTGATTTGGAGGCAGAAAGGGTGTGTGCGCACGTTCCATTAGTTCAGCTTGGAACCTCACAGTTCGTCGGAGGTGACCACCAAAGAACACTGTTCTATGTGGACACAGAAATCAGAGCGGTTAGGCGAACGCCCTGCAAAGGAGCAGCAGCTCAGGGCGATGAGGAGCCCCGGCTGTACC
>OMKY01045771.1:5688-22847 GCA_900302395.1 Bregmaceros cantori | reverse complement strand
CACACACACACTTGCATGCATACACATACACACACACTCACATGCACGCACGCACTCACACACACACACACAGAAGGAATAGTCACACAAAGAAAAAGACACATCCACACACCAAAACACACATTCAGAAAGGGTGCACACACACATAACGAAAGAACACATACAGAGAGAAACATGCACACACACACACACACACACACACACAGAAAGAACACACTTACAGGGACTTACAGAGTCACCCATACTTCAAAAACACAAGCAGAGGAAAAATGTGCACGCACGCACACATACACACACGCACACACACACACACACACACAGAAACAGACTGAAAAAAAATACATTGCAGAAAGACACACACATAGAACATCCACACACCGACCACACACACTGAATGAAAAGCATCATTTATTCATGATGCTGAGTTTTCACTCTGTACTTTACAGTATATCATTGACTGTCCCTCTCTCACTGTCCCTACCTCTCAGCGTCTCTCTCTCTCCCTCTCTCGCTGTCCCTACCTCTCAGCGTCTCTCTCTCTCCCTCTCTCGCTGTCCCTACCTCTGCCTCTCTCTCTTTCTCTCCCTCTCTCGCTGTCCCTAGCTCTCCATCTCTCTCTTTCTCTCCCTCTCTCGCTGTCCCTAGCTCTCCGTCTCTCGCCGCATCTCCCACTCAGTCTCTCCCTCTACCTCTCATGGTGTATCTCAGTGTCACTCTATTTCTCTTTATCTCTCTGTCCTTACTTCTCCCCCCTCTCTCCACATCTCTCACGCTCTCTCTCTCTCTTTCTCTCTCTCTCTCTCTCTCTCTCTCTTTCTCTCTGCATCTCTCACTCGGTCCGTCTGGCTCTCCCCAGGTTTCAACCCTATGTGGGAGGAGACTCTAGTATTTACGTTGCACATGCCGGAGTTAGCTCTGGTCCGGTTCTTGGTGTGGGACCACGACCCCATCGGACAAGACTTCATAGGACAGAGGACCATCGCCTTCACCAGCATGATGCCAGGTAGACACACAGAGACACACACAGACACACATAGACACACACACACCAGCACACGGACACACACACAGTGCTACAGTTACAAGAATTATTGCCATTGTAGAGTTGAGAAGGTAATTTCAGAAGGGGTTACTTTTGGACTAGTTTTAAAATCTGAATAAAATATTTACCAAAGCACTGATGCTGTTCAACTCAGACACCAACCAGGTTGAATTAAATTAATTGAAAATAAACAAAAACATATTTAATTAACTTTTAGAAATATAATGTGGGATTATTTTTGTATTACTGAAAATCTTTAATCAAATATAAATGAAACATATAACCCCTCACAATGCCTTACCTTAAATGCGGAGGAAGAATTTCACTGTACATGTGTAATGGGAGTGTAATGATTATGTAATTTTAGCAGTGATTTAACCGACAGTAAAGGGTAGTATATGTAGTCCTACGTACGTTCTGTCTAGAGACTAACGGTACTCAATTCTCTCCCACCCTCCTGTTTGTCCCGCTGCATTGTGGGAACTCCCACCCTCTCTCTGGTGGGCTAGTACTTTGCGTTGTGTGTGATATTTAATTGCAGCTCCCCCTGTCGTCTTCTTTCATCTGCTACACATGTATGTATGTGTGACAAAGTAAAGTATCTTAAAGTATCTTAATCTCTAAGGTTAATAACATTAGCAACCACATGAACTTGTGAAAGGCTCCATGTATACTTTATAACGTTAGGTTCTGCTCCTCGGCAGGGTATCGACATGTGTACCTGGAAGGTATGGAGGAGGCGTCCATCTTTGTTCATATTGCTGTGCACGACATCAACGGTAAGGTAAGGAACCGCTCAGAACACGACTCACTGGGTCAGAACTGGTCAGTCAGAACTTTTCAGCTCAACAACACATTCTCTCTCTCCCTCTCTCTCTCTCACTCGCAATCCCTATCTCTTAATGTCTCTCTCCCTCTCTCTCTCTCCCTCTCTCAGAATCTCGACATGACAAGGCATTCTCTCTCTCCCTCACTCTCTCTCCCTCTCTTTCTCTCGCTCTCTCTCACTCTCTCCATCTCTTTCTCTCTCTCCCACCCTCTCTCTCCCACTCTCTCCTCTCTTTCTCTCCCTTTCTCAGCATGACAAGACATTCTCTCTTTCTCTCTCTCTCTTTCTCCTTCTCTCTCGCTCTGCCTTTCTTGACAATTCATTGCCTCTCCTTACCTGGTATTGAGTTCCTACCTGTCAGCAGACATGGTCGTCTCTAAGACAACTGGGTCTTGTTCTCTCAAAGTCCAGATTGTATTTTCTTGACGTCATGTTTCTCATCACATCTGCCATGGCCTCCACCTACTAACTACCTACCTACCTACCTACCTATCTCTATCTCTACCTACCTACCTATCTACCTACCTATCTATCTCTATACCGTGTCTCCGCTCTGTGCTTGGGGTCCTTCAGAGAGACTGTGGACCGACATCTTCATTCCTGCTGTGTTGAGTGTTGTACTTGCTCTACCTCTTTCTCTGGCTGTGTCCGAAATCCCTCTCTATTCTATATATAGTGCACTATATGGGGCCACGTCATTTTGTAGGGGTGACTGAATTCTCCATGTACCCTATATAGTGCACTCAAAATATCACACAATGCACAGCGAAAAGGAGTGAGCATTGATGTACCCTAGACCAACCAACCAGTTACTTTTTGGGCACAAGCGCCGTTTTTCATTCTTTATTGAGAGAGATAGTGACAGGATTAAATCAGAAACTGGGATGAAGAGTTGTGGGGAGACATTGCAGAAAAGCCGGACAGGGGATTTGAACCTGTGGCACTGCTCCATCTTTGGTCCGGGGGACGCGCTCTCCACCCGCTCGGCCACCGGGCGCCCCGATGATTGTTGAATTTTGTAATTATTAATTTTACAATTGTATATTTTATAATCATTTTGACTGTGCCAACTCTAGTGTCTGAAATCTCCGCCGTATCTGGTGAGTGCACTATCAATGAGTGCACTATATGGGGAGTAGGGAGTAGGGGACCGGGGAGGATTTGGGACACAGCCTCTCTCTCTTCTGTATATAACTCTGGTATATGTGTGTGTCTCTCTCTCTCCCTCTGTCTATCCAGTGGCGTCATCCTCAGTTCACCCTGTAGGGGGCGGGCCTTACTTTCTCAGGTGTAGTGCTGACCAATCAGAACATTCTGCATGCGCTGGAAGCACCGCCTTCTATTCTGTCCCCCACGGACCACCTGTCCCCTCGAACCCCCCTTCCCCATGGACCACCTGTCCCCTCGACCCTTCCCCCCAACCTCCAGAGAACTAGAAATACCACATCCAAAATTCTATTCTGGTTTAGCCAATATATTCATGCTTCAGTGTTGAGCAGCTGATGTTCCATAAGATTGGATCAGGCAAATCCAGTTCCAGAAACTAAGAGTGTTGCCATGTTTCAGATATAGACAAGTTTGGTGGTTATTTCCTGCGCCGGGGCGTAGCCGCGAAGCATGTTAGGTTTTTGGCAGCGTTGGTTGGTTGGTCCGTCCCCAAGATAACAGAAAAAGTTGTGCACGGATCTGGATTAAATTTTGCACTGTTTTTGGAAATGACACACGGAAGAATCGATTTTGGTGCATTTCTGTAGCCTATAAGTAACATAATCATACTTAATCACCAACATACCGATAGATCGCTTGGCGCTTACCACAGTCACGTGACCATACTTCCGGGTCCAGGGGCCGCTGGGTAGTGTAGTTGCCGTGTTCGCCAGTGGTGTCAACCCTCCATCCAACCTTCCATCTTGGTTA
This sequence comes from Bregmaceros cantori, assembly GCA_900302395.1. NCBI lineage: Eukaryota > Metazoa > Chordata > Actinopteri > Gadiformes > Bregmacerotidae > Bregmaceros > Bregmaceros cantori. The sequence goes on along the minus strand of OMKY01045771.1, from coordinate 19,059 downwards.
AACCGAGATGAACCCGGGATGAACTAGGTTGTTTCCTTACTTTCTGGAACTGGTTTTGCCGTCTCTGCATTCAAGATGTTCCTCACTTTTCTAACTACTCCCTATTACTGCCATCAATAGGACATTATGGTGGTATCATCGCGGTCAGACGGAGAGGCAGAGAGCGATACTTGCATAACATTGTCCGTTTAAAAGTCTTCTATTATTGATTTATTCCATATGATGTCAATCGCCAGCAGATGGCAGCATAACTACGTCCATTGTATTTGCCCCTATATAATGGACATGAAGTGGTAAGGAATACCACTTATATGTATACTTCACCGTACATAATACCACCAAAATGTCTGCCACCGCCATGGGCATGATGTCACGTGGTGAAATAGTGGCTTTCTGTTCTCTGATCACACTCCTTTATTCCCCGAAGTCGTCCCTTTCTCCGCTGCTACCTCGAAAAAAACAACTCATGAATTCTGGCATGAGTTGGGGGAATGTTTTGTCATCAATTCTTTCAAGTAGATCCAATGATGCCAAAAATAACAGCACTGAAAACAGAGCCTCTTGACCTCGACATTAACGCTGGTGATTTTGTACGACAAGGTGAGAAGGTCCGCAGGCGTCCATGGTTGGATCTACTTTGTTCCTGAAACACGCCCCACGCCAGGGAGACTTGTCGCTAGTTTGTTGCCACCTAAAAGGCACATTTTGAAGTGTATTTCAAAATGCTGATAATTTCTTAGCCCATTTTTCATAAATCGGGCAAAATTAAAAATCTGCAATTTGGAATATTTATTTTCATGTTCTTTGAGTGGCTCTCGTTCTCGTAACATAATTTAAGTTTAAGCACAGCCATGGCAGCTAGCTAGCAAAACTCCTTTGAGCGCCAGTGGGGTTTACAACAAACTGCTAAAATATGTCATGATCCACATTGCGCAATCTGTGGGTGGGTGTCTGTGTCTGTGCGTGTGCGTCTGTGTGCGTGAGTCTGTGTGTGGGTGAGCAGATTTGTGTGCAATCTGTGAGATGATGATATGTTATTGATCGCATGATGTGGTTCTGGGATGTTTCATTGGCACGGTGCCGCAGTGGTTAGCGTTGCTGCCACACAACTAGAAGGTCCTGGGTTCGAATTCCATCCCAGACAGGTCCTTTCTGTGTGGAGTTTACATGTTCTCCCGTGTCTGCGTGGGTTTCCTCCAGGCACTCCGGTTTAACCCCACCACCAAAAACGTGTTCTAGTTAACCTGCTCCATTCAGTGCCCCTGGCCAAGTCACTGGCTTACAATCTGGAGTTGGCCAGGGATCCCGCTCCTCAGGGATTGGTTAAATATGGAGGAGGAATTTAACTGTACATGTATGCATGTGTGACGAATAAAGAATTTGAATCTTAATCTAGTTCCATTGTGTGCTTCATATGCCTTTCACTTCACACTGTCTATGTCCAACACAGGCGCGGGCAACCAGCGGCATCAAAGGACTGTTCCACCGAAGCCCAAAGCAGGCTTCACTAGACAGCCATGCTGCTGCTCGGCGTAGTCGCAAGCATGCGTTCGGCGCCCATCTTCTCCGCCGCACAGCCAGCGCACCAGCTAAGGGCCGGCCCAAGGCCGCCGCGGGCTTGCCTCAAATCCACGCCGGGGAGTACAGCTCGGAAGGGCCGTCTGGGGAGGACCGTGAGTCTGAGGAACGTGGAGGGGGCACAGATTCTTCCGGCACGGTGCCAACCGATCACCAGCATCACAACGGAGAAGCCCACGACAGGCCTGCCACAGCCAACGGAGATTTCCACCCCGAGGGGAGTCAAGGTAAGAGCCAGCTCTCCGCACGACGGTGCCCGGCGACAGAGCCGCTCAAGCGAGCAGCAGCTAAGTTTCGTTCCCCAGAGACTACCCACGCGCCCGACGGCGTACTTTCAGCGCGCATGTCCCTCCGAGGTTCGGCAAAGCTTGGTATAGCATCCAACTGCATGACGTGCATAATCGCCACCAAACTAAGCCCTGAGGGCAGGCCAAAGTCTTACACACTGTCTGAGAAAACTCCCTACTTTTCACCAAACAGTCCAAAGCGGCAACGCAAACCTGCCACACCGCATCATCAATCCTTACCCCACCATAGAGAGCCCCTGCCGCACCACAGAGAGCCGCCAGCCCAACTGCGTTTCACTCCAGAGCCCGAGCAGGGCTTCCGCTTCAGCCCGGAATCGCTGTTCGGACCGGGTCCCTTTACCCGCTGCACTGCCCGACGAACCCTCGACAGCCTGCGCGCCGCCCGGCACTGCCAGGAAACGTCCCAGAGGAATCTGCGCAGCTGCAGTGTTCCACGTAGACCCGTTCCCCACACTTCCGTCCTGCTCGTTCCGCCAAGCAGTGAGAGCAGGCTGCTCTGGCAGCGTATGCTTCCTCCTGACTACGGCACGGCCTGTTTGGCACCTGCGTTCCCCCACCGAGCATTCTCTCCTCTTAGCCTCTCCAGCAGCAGTAGCAGCAGTGTAGGAAGCTGGGACAAAAACCTGAGCTCTGTGGAGCCCATCCTGAGCCAGCTGGACCCCACTTTGAGCCAGCTCGACCCAACCTTGAGCCAGCTAGAACCCGGCCTCGCCCCGCAATACACACCGCTGCACGGGCGGCGGCGCGCGGCTGGCACGCTGCAGCGGGAGATGAACGCCCTGTTCGCCCTGAAATTAGAGGAGTTGCGTACCAAGTCGCCGATGATCTTTTCCGGTAAGGGGAAGTAGAAGTAGAAGTGGGCTACTCCGGAGTGTAGCAGTGTGCTAGCAGCCACTAGCAGTGGTAGCAGAAGTGGTAGAAGACTTGTAGAGTCCACCAGAGTTCTGAGAAAAGCCCATTCCATCATGTCCCAACCTTTGTGTGACCAGTTTCAGCTGCCTTCTTCCTCCCACAAAAACCAAAACAATTAATCATTCTTCATCCAATCAACTCATGAACCTACCCAAAAGTATTCCTTCCTTTCCTTTCTTCATCTGATGCCAGCCGGCACAGGTGAAACACGAACGTATTCCGACTTGCACAGCTTACGATCAGTAGTTGTCAGTGTTACGAACGGGCGCCCAACTCTTCTCTTCGCATCTGGAGTCCAGGCTCATTATGACAAGTAACATGGCCTTCAAGCGCTAAACGTCTCTGGCATACGGTTTCAGAGACCCGAGGTAGGATGACCGTACAGAGATTTATTTGTAGGATGGCTCTTCCAGGAGACGTTGTAGGCGTGACGTAGTTCTCGTGTAAGTGCCGCCAAGACGTTTTTGATGTTTAACAATCAGTGTCCATGATTCTGAGCCATACAGGAGGATGGTTTCAATACATTCCTTGAATACTTTGGTCTTGGTTGACTTCCACACCGCCTCTAAAGAGTGCAACGCACTACTCGCCAGCGCAATTCTTGCAGACATATCAGGCTCAGTGTCAGAGTAGCCCCCGAGGTATTTGAAATCATCAACCCCTCCCTGACATCCACCCACTCATCTCAACGACATCTACATTTCAGTATCACTTAGTGAAAGTAGCACTTGTGACGAGTCCAAAAACCACTGTCCCAGCATCCTGAGACTAGCATCCTCCTCTCTGTATCAGTTTTTTTCTAAATTCCCAGTATCCTACGTTCCACCTCTCTGCTGCAGTCTAACCATTATTACAAGCTTTCCTGTTCACTATTCTAAACTCAACTTCTTCTTCTCTTCTTCTCTTCATGCTGTCTCTCTGCTCTGTGCAGAATTGAAGGGATGACCAGTGCCAGGTAACGTACACAGTAAAACAAAATATTTGACCATATTCTTACATTATTTTGAGTTATTACCATATTATTTTGAGTCATTACCATAATATTTTGAGTTATTACCACATTATTTTCAGTTATTACCATATTATTTTCTGTTATTATCTTTCTAAGCATGCACACATTATATTTTTTGGTAATTATGGGTTGAGATTTATTTTTTATTTTTATGTAATCAAATAATGTCTCAACTCATAATTTATAATTAAACACCCTTAATCAAATAAATGAAAAAGCACAAACAAAAACGCATTGAATTTACTTGATATTTATTTGTATTAATCTTTTTTTTTTTTAATTAATCCCAAACTAATCGAAGAAATTATTACTTTAATCCCATAATTTCAACAAATAACTTATTTTTTTCTTTGGTCATGGTGGTTTCAAGCTACCGTTAGTTACCGTATTATTTGTTACCATTTATTATTATGTCTTTTTTTACTGTTATTTCTATATTATTATTATTATTGTATGCATCATTCTTTTCTTAACAATTCCATTTCCCCAGGGGTACTCACTTCTCTGCACTAACAGAGTATGGCCACTAGAGGACACCCCACTGCTACAGGGTGCTGTGAGAGCACATACACGGGTCATCCTATGGCTCCAAATAGCACAAATGTTAAGTTGAAAAGATAGCATCGTGAGCTCTGAGCTTTAATGAGGAAAGCATTCAAGTGTACTATGGGCCAATATAATTTAGTTGGGACACATTGAATTGTGACCCAATATAATTTTGTTTGAATTCTAATACATTGCAATACATTGTTTTTATAAACCGTTGTTGATGATTGTCTTGTATAAAGGGGGTTCTGCTGTATGCTACTCACAATTTGAATAATAATCGTCACTCAAAGGGTTGGCTATATATCTGATATATGTTTCAACAATACACATAAGGTTGATGTGATGACACAGACACCCTTTGTGTTGCCAAATATGAAAAAAGAATGGTGGGAGTTTGGCCGAGGCCTTCAAATTCACACGTCGAGGGTGACACGTCGAGGGTCAGCCTCCCAGGGCCTCGGGGGGCTGCGGATGGCAGACTGCCGGAGTGATGATGTAGAGACCAGGGAAGAGGAGAGGGGAGGACATGGTGGGGAAGGCAGGGGGGAGAGAGAGAGACAGAGAGAGAGAGGGAGAGAGGGTGAGAGAGAAAAAGAGAGAGAGATTTAGAAAAAAAAAGAGAGAGAGAGATATTTAGCGAAAGAGAGAGAGAGAGAAAGAGATAGAGAGAGGGCGATGGAGAGGAGTTTCCTTTGTTTGCTTGAGAGAGAGAGATTTAGAGAGAGAGAGAGAGAGAGAGAGAGAGAGAGAGAGACAGAGAGAAGGTGCTTGAGAGAGTAAGAGAGAGGTAGATGAAAAGAGTTTGTTATATTTTGTTAGGCTACAATGTGTATGTCATTTCAGTGGGAGTTTATAGTTTACCTATGAAGGTATTGCAGAGACGTCCGGTGTATGTAGACCATTACTTTTTTCGGACGGCTGCAATAGACTAGCAAGCCTTGTGTTCTGTGCTGCACTGTGTCCCATGTCCACTGCCCCGATATCAAGAAAGAATCCTAGCCTGTAAGCCTTTTTTGTTTGACTTTGACAACGAACTTGATTCTGATCTCTCTGTTCTGTCTTCCCCCAGCACTCATCACCGAGCACAGACCGGCAGCCTCTCCTCACCTTCCACACCTCACACCACCGTCTCACCCAGACGCCGACCGACGCCGGATCCTACACGCCGGATCCACCCCAGCCGTCGCGTGCAATACCGAATATTTCCCTTCCTCGCCCAGCACTTTAGATTTGAACCCACTCCCGGCATCCATCCCACCGAATGGTGCCGAGATGGAAGTCAAACATGGCCACAAACAGCTTGCGAGGGCCGCTCCGCTTCACTCGAACGCATCTCCAGCTACGAGCTGTCCTGATACTGCCGGCAGCTGCTGCTCTGCTACGCCCCTCTGCCCTGCCCCGACCACGGCAGGCCCTGTCACCGATAGCGACTCTGTTGTGCCGCAAAGACAAGCCGTTAGGAGGAGTCTGTTTGCCACGCCGCCTGCTGGTCACGCCCCAGTGCGGCGGGCAAAGAGCGAAGGCCGCGTGGCGACTGTGGTGTCCGGTGACGCAAGCTGGTGTGTGCCAGAGGTACGGACCGATGCCACTGCCAACGACCGCCTCTGGAGTGCAACTCCGGGTAACACCGCGACGAGTCACCGCGACAGTGTGTCGTCCTCGTCCAGCGTGTCGTCCAGCGACACGGTCATCGACCTCTCCATGCCCAACCTCCGTAGGAGCCTCGGTAGCCTCCCGTCTGCTGGAAGCGGCCTCTCGTCTGCTTCTTTAGAATCCCCCTGGTCACACTCCTGTCGTCCATCTTCTGTGTCCTCTTACGAGACGTCGGTCGGTAGATCTTGCGGCGACTCGGCCACGTCCTGCAAGAGCAAGTCCAATCCCAATCTGTTGCGACCTCAGCAAGAAGTTAAGCACCTTTCCATCGAAACACCAGGAGATGATATCCAGCAGAGGCTCACGCAGCGGCGACACACCTGGAGTCGCCTCTACATGGAAGGACTGAAGAAAGAGAAAGAGTCCTCGCCCTCATCGATTGCCAAAAAATCGCTTTCAGTGACTTCTCCCTCCAAACCCCCTTCGTTGCTGTCCAAGAGCCTGGGGGACCTGACATCCGATGACATTGTCACAAACGAGTTTGATAGCAAATATCGTCGCATCAGTCGCAGTGTCGCCACACCGACGCGCTCTGTGCTACTCCTCCGGCGCGGGGTAAGTCTGCATGCCACGCGTTCTTCCGCGCCGTGCACCGGTAACGGTAGTGACCTGACCGCGCGGCTCCGCATGCTAACTGACGTGGAGCCGCTAACGGCTAGTGATTTTGCCCCTCCGTCTTCGTCATTGACACTGTCCCCACTGCGCCGTACTTCGTCGCTCGGCACCGCGTCGTCACTCGGGCGTCCTCGGTCAGAGGAGGTCCCGCCGACGCCGGAGAACGAGCCGCTAGCCCGCAGGACTTCATCGCGCAGTCAGAGCCGCGTGCGCTACATCGCCAACCGGGCGAAGCAGGCGCAGGAGCGGCAGCAGCGGCTGCGGGCCCTCTCGGGGCCGATGGACATAGCGGCCGTGGAAGAACGGGGGAACCCCGAGGGGGCTTGCTGCGCGACTCAGAGTCCGTGCACTGGACCCCTGGGGTTGGAGCAACTGTCCAGACCACTGGCCACTGTTATGTCCAGCTCCGGCGCCCATCTTGACGACCCAGACACCAAAGACTCCGTCTTTTTCAGGCAGAAACTTTAGAGCCACCGGGATATTCTAAGCTTATCACATTTGGTTCTTTTGGTTCGCATGACTTTGGTGACAAAGTTTACCTCAAATCTTAGCACATGAAGAACCTTTTGAAATTGGTCATGTCTTCTCAGTTTATGACTTGGAGTCGACGTTACCGTTAATGTGGTTCACCACAAAGAGTTCACACCCTGCAATTATATAGATTGGATCACTATATAATATATACAATCAAAGCAAATAGATAGCCCAATACCAGCAAATAACTTTGTTGGTCTACTGTATCTTTCAGTGGTGCAGTAGACTACAGCAACCTTGGATGTCTCATAGTGCGCCTTTAATATATTATATTATTAAGATATATTTCAACCTTCGCAATGACCCAATCGTGTAGTAACCTAGCCTGGCGAGCCAGAACCATCGTCCACGGATCGCACATCACTAGACGCTTGCATTGGGTCTGGGAAAATCAGGCTCACTGTCGGTACGGAATCAATCAATCGACCAATCAGAGCGGATGTGGGGGGAGTTTGTACGGGCTACGTGAGACGTGGGCGGAGTTTGGTTGTCCCACCTCCATGCTGCTTGTCCCACCTACTGTGCTGAGACTCGATAACACGATTTGATTGACACTTTTTTTTTTTACGTTATCCGATCCAATGCGAACGTCTAGCAATGTGCGATGCGTGGACTATGCATTGGTTCTGGCTCACCAGGCTAATGTTCTGGAGGCTATACTTAAAGAATGAGTAGAAACAAGTGATGATAAAGGAAAGTTTCAATGTGTTTTTTTGTTGTTGACAAGGACAGAAATACATTTTCTATCAGTTAAATGTGCGCTGCTTTGGACGCCGTCAAATTATAAAAAATAAAATAGGTGGAAAGGAAGCAATGCAAAGATGAAATGAAACGAGACTCCTTTCACAACAACTTGCTATCTATTCATCACAATTTAAATTGTTGGTGTCGCCGTCAAAATTTGCACGGGTCACAAAATTGTCCCAAAATTTAGGATATCCCTTTTACTTCATCGACAGAGGCTGATTGTGTGTCGCCTAAAGAACTTTTTAATTTAAAGACTATTTTTACCATTCACCACATATTATCGCCCGTTTTCCAATGGGTGTACACAAACATGCACATACACACATTGAGCAACAGCCTGGCAAGCCATACCAAACGAATCATTCACGCATCACTTGGAACATACGTTTGCGTCTGTAGTCGATGGGTGTGGTGTGATGGGGGAGCATTCATTAAATTAAAATAAAATTAAAGTTATCCAATCACAGCACAGTAGGCGTGACAAGGAAGCATCTCGTCACGCACAGAGCCCGCCTCAAGGCAACTCTGATTGGTCGGCAGAAACGGAGCCGAGGATCAGATTTTTCGATCCCACGGACTCCGGACCCAGGCGCACGTTCGAGCGATACGCAGATGATTCATTTGGTTTTGGCTCGCCAGGCAGATCGAGCGACCCACTTTGTTTCTGCCTAAAGAATCTGGATAGGACTCGCAGCGTTACAACACTGAACAACTCAAACATGTTTTGCACGTCTTAGTACTTTTTTGCATTTTGTTTTGTACCAAAAGAGAATTTTGAACAATGTCATTCATGTACTGACGGCTCGCTAGAAACGGGGGCGGGCCATCAAAGAAAAACGAACATGGTTGCTGTACCTTTAAAGTGTCAATGTGAGCATCTTACGTAGCAATAGGCAACAACCCCGTCCTTGTATTGCACCGTGATTGTTCGATCGACCAGACAACCTCGAGTTGTTACAGCAATAGTTACCGAGGGTTCCTCAAAAGTCCTACTTTTTTTCATATGGATGTGAAGGCTGTGGTCCAAAGATCTGTATCTTTCTTCCTTTCTGCTTTGTTTTTGCAGCGTTTTCCCATCACTCATGTAGCTGTTCTTAACCCTTAGGTGCACGCAAAGGATGCAAAATCATCTCCACAATGTGGGGAAGTTAAACATCTTTGTGATATCAAAGTTCATTGGGAAAATGCATCCTACACAACCAATGAGTCCTTTTAGCACCTAAGGGTTAACTATTTTTAATGATTTTATGTATGTATATATATTTATGTGTGTGTATATATATATATATATATATATATATATATATATATATATATATAATATGCATGCAACAGTCCATGTAGCAGAAAACATTTAATGTAGGTTTCGTTTTTCGGTCGAATTATTGCCAAAATTAAGAAAATAAATTACTCCTTGGCGTTAGAAGTGAGCCTTGACTGGAAAAAAACACATTTAAATCATTTCATCCTTCTTTTGTTTTTGATTTTATTTCTTTTGTTTTATTTTATTTTTTTACAAAAACGCTAATATTTAGTTTTATCCTACCTCAGGTACAAATCTATTGGATCACAGTCAAAGTGGAATTTGGGGATTTCCTCTTCTTTGATGAACGTCCATGTCTGCTGTCCGATACTTTCTCAAAGACAATATCTATCTGTAAAGTGTTGACATTCAATAGAAAGTCCTCAGGGTCAAAATGGGCGCCGGGGTGAACCAAGAAGTAAATTTCGAGCTGTGGGGGAAACTCTTCAGTTACTGTCGGTTATACCAAATCATGAATTTTTCTGAAGTGATTTATTTTAGAAGTACCCTGAGTGGCCGCAGTAAAAGTTAAAATGATTGGGTCCTTTTAGAAAAATATCTGAATACTTTCTCTGTGACATAATTCCGTCTTATCCTAGAATTGAATGGCCGACAGGAGATATGGCCACACCTCAATTCATTCAGTGCCAATGACCCATTATCATTTTTTTTAATAGATTATCATGTCTTCGAGTTTCAGTGCAAGAAAAAGCGAAAGAGAGAGAGAGACGGTTGATTTTGGAGTAAATCGGTACTGAAATCAGCATTTTTAGTGATACCCACCCATTTTCTGGAGACTATTATTAAAGAATGGAAACGGGTAGAAACAAAACATTTTTTCTGATGGTAAAGCAAAGTCTGAAGTTTCCGCGGTAAGCGCCCAGCGATCTATCAGTTGGTGATTAAGTATGATTGTTACTTTTAGGCTACAGAAATGCACCAAAATTGAATTGATTCTTCCGTTAGTCATTCAACACCTCTGCAAAATTTCATCCAGATCCGTGCGCAACATTTCCAGTTATGTTGGGGACAGACAAACCAACGCGACTAGAAACATAACCTGCTCGGCGCGGGTGAAAAATCCTGTTTTTAAAAGGGCTGGCACTGAATGGCTGTATCCATAATACAGCAGATGTCAAGTCTTTACAGATAACTAGTCTTTGACTTTATTGTGCGAGGGTTCTCTGCTCAACCTGATCGGGGGCCTGGGTGGTCAGCATGCAGACCAACCCGTTGTAAGTTAAACACTTGAGACACTGTGAGATCCGAAGGGGCTACCATTGTTATGTTTGAAGAGAAGGGACAACCTGCTTCTTTTAATCATTAAAACCCCAGAAACGCGGAGCGTAGGGGATGTCATGGTTTTGCGTAGGTCACCACCAAAATTTAATCAGGCGGGGTGAGAGGGCAGCAGTAGTTTAGGGGATTCTCATCCCAGCATGCAGGTTCATGGGGATAACCCCCACATGAACAGAGCCAAGTGACGTGACAAGAGAACATGTCACATCATACACAACATTTTTCCATCTTGGTGGTGGAGCAGGGGAAGGTGGTGGGTAGCAAAACAAGCAGTAGGAGCGGGTAGAATTTATAGGGCGTGCCAAAGCTGTCCGGCCAATCGCTAGGAGAGCGAGTTAATCAGCTGAGGGGATACAGATGGATCAATTAGGAATGAATGAAGGGGAGGGCAGCAAGCTTCTTAACTATCATGGCCTGCCAGAAATTATGTTAGTACGTAAAAAAGATCTGGGGCAAATCCGTCCATTCAGAGGTTAACTCGAAAGACCGCAGACTCGCAAAAATTACCTCCCGACCGCGCCTCTGGGATAAAATTACTTGAGAATACATTTCTAAATGCACTAAGGAGCAGTCCCTTCCTAACTAACAGCACTGGTCGTCTCTTCAGACAGTGTTTAGGGTGCTATTGCACTTTCATATGTTTCAATGCTACCAATTTGGGCAATAATTTCAATAGTGTCTCCTGAAAAAAAAAAGCATTTTTACTGTTTGAAAAAAAAAAGAAATTGTCATGAAAAAAAAAATGTCATTGCCCAGGGAAAATGTTTAGCCCTGGGGCACTTCCTCACGACACAGGGACTTCCTGTCTTCTTCCATGAGCAAAAGGCTGTGTCCGAAATCCCTCCCTATTCCCTATACAGTGCACTACTTGGGGTGCATGTCATTTTGTAGGGGTGTCCGATTTCTCCATGTACCCTATGTAGTGCACTCAAAGTATCCCACAATGCACCGCGTAAAGTAGTGAGCATCTAAAAACATGGAATCAAGAGCGACCAACCACAGCAAATAGTTATAAATGTAAGTACTTAAGACTTTGTTTTGTGATGATTGTTGAATTTTATAATGTTATAATAATTGTGGTGGCACTGACTCTAGTGTCCGGAATCTTGGCCATGTGCACCATAAGTGCTAGGCTACAGTCAGGGGTTAATAAATATAAAATCATTTATTAGATGAAAACCTGACCGTAATTATTGTCTGAAAAAAATGAACTATGCCGTAGACTGAATGTCTACCCCTGACGAGAGGGCGATCTGACGAAGTGACCCCTCCCGTGCACTACATAGGGAGTAGGGGATAGGGAGTGATCTCGGACCCAGCCAAAGTCTGTGTTTGTCGTCTGTGGTAGGAGTCTCTTGATCTTCTTCGTAGCGCTGCCGTCGGCATGTGGACTGCGTCCAGATTTTTGTACTTCGACGTGTGGGCGGCGCCGCCCGGTTCCGACTCGACGTGCTGCATGTTGTTTTCTGCTGTGTTTGTGTTCTACCTGAATAGGATCTGCCTTGTTTTAGCTCCTTGTTAAGTAAAGAATGATCAATCTCGTTTTTTTTTTGTGTTTTTTTTTTTACACTGATGTTACACAAATGACTTGTCCACAAGTCCACGCACGTCGCATTTTTAGAACTTCGGTATGTGTGTCCGTTTGTGTGTGTGCGTGTGTGTGTGTGTGCGGGAGTGTGCATATATGTGTTCATTTTTGGGAGAATATTTAATCAATTTATTGTCTAATTATAACATGAATAAACCCTAAATGAAAATAATGTTGGTTGTTGTTGGTTGTCTATTTAAAGATCTTTCCTAATTGATTTTTTAATGTATATTGCCGGGATAATTATCGGTTAATTGTGTAAGGGGGGGTCATAATTTCACAAACGCGTCAGATTTGGCGTTAATATTTTTTATTCCAGCTCCCATAGGATCCCATTCATTCTGACTCTGACGTTGGCGCCCCTAGCGGACAGTACCACCGGAAGAAGTCACGTGTGGGGTGTCTCTCTCTCATATACTGTATAGCTCTCTCTCTCTCCTTGTCCCGGATTTACGGGTACTTTCAACAATGACAGCGCGCAGTCGGCGGCACAACCCAAGTTCGTTCACAGCAATGGGATGACGTCATGCACGCTGCGTCTACTTTATATACAGTCTAAGGATGACGTCATGCACGCTGCGTCTACTTTATATACAGTCTATGGATGACGTCATGCACGCTGCGTCTACTTTATATACAGTCTATGGATGACGTCATGCACGCTGCGTCTACTTTATATACAGTCTATGGATGACGTCATGCACGCTGCGTCGACTTTATATACAGTCTATGGATGACGTCATGCACGCTGCGTCTACTTTATAGTCAGTCTATGGATGACGTCATGCACGCTGCGTCTACTTTATATACAGTCTATGGATGACGTCATGCACGCTGCGTCTATACTTCATCTACAGTCTATGGTCCAGCTCTTGTCGGCCGCGGGGCTGGTCAACAGCGCTCGTACATACATAGGCCGCCCCCCCACCAAGGCCAAAGAGGTTAAACCGGGGCTAATGAGATCCTCATTTTTTCCACTTCTTTCCTCGAATCTCCTAAAGCCAAGCAGAGAGAATTCTAGTGAAAGAAACAAGCTCATTAAGAGAACAGGCCAAACCATGAAACGATTCATCGCTGCCGGTTAATTGATTATCAAATTAGTTGGCAATTATTTCAATAATCGATTATCATCGATTAATCGGTTGCACCTGTAATCTGTAGTTTCACTCAATTATATATTATATATTTTTTTCCAAACATTTTTATTGATCCACATTCACAACAGCACTTTGACATCATTATGTCATGAGCAGTCAGAATGTGAACCTTTTTT
>OMKY01045764.1:0-10732 GCA_900302395.1 Bregmaceros cantori | reverse complement strand
GGGTTAAAGAGACGCCACAGCTGGTGCAGGGGGCGGGTTGGGGATCAGCTGTGTGGGGAACCAGAGGAGGGATTAGGTCGGTGGTCCGACAGTGACCCCCCGTTGGACAAATGCCAGGATATTGTCGAGGAGGGGGAGTGGGCGGGTCACGGCATCAATAGCACCGCGGTAAAGAATGCAGCGGCCATGTGAAAAACAGGAAATGATTCCACTCGGTAGAATTCACTGGAGCTAAAACATGAACCTGCAGGCAGGGCCGGACTGAGGAGATTATTCAGGCCGGCCGTTTTTAACCAAGACCACTTCACCAACCGGTAGACCAGACCAGAGATCATTTCTTCTCAATGGGGTTGAGGATATAAAATATAAAATAAGGTGTTTTCTGTCTTTATTCAAGCCCCTAATTAAAAATGGGCGGATATTAAGGCTGAACGATAAACCGCAAATAGTTGATAAACCGCAATTGTGGTGCGCCCCCTTGCGGTTGTTACACCTGAGGCATGCGGTGTTATGTGCGTTTTTTTGTCTCATCTCTTTAGAAAAAAAACAAAAAAACCTTCGAGGTGGCACACAGAAACACTTTTTTTATTTTTGGGCAAAAGCGCACAGCCCTAGCAGATATACATATTTTATTCATGTTTCTGCTTGAAACATTTACTTTATTTTTGTTTGCACTATCAACAAATGCATTGAAGTTATTGCATCGTTTTTTTGTCGTTTAACAGCCCAACGAAGGTCATGATGTGCACTTTGATGATCAATCTATTCTATTAATCTATTCTTGATGTTATTCCCTATTCCCCATTCTTTTATTTTCTCCATTAGCCCCGTGAGTAGACTCAAATATACAGTAGTCATTATATTTATATCAACATGGTCATTGACATAAACCTGGGTTCAATAGGGTTCAGCAAAGCTGTGTTCTGCACTCTACATGGTCTGGTGGTCGTTGGGAACACGGTGTCAATTGTCAAAGTGATGTCATACAGGAACACGCATACACATTACACACCCCGAGGACTATGGACCATTGTGAGTCACCGTCAGATAGCCTCCACCCCCACCATGCTGAACTGGGTCTGTCCCGCCAGGCCAGCGGTCAGCCAATCTGAAGCTAAGAAAACTTGTCAAAGACAACTTTAGAGTCTCTCAATCAATATTGTTATGCGTTTTTTTAATGGAGCAATGGAGCTATTAAGATAGTGGAATAAGATATATATTAGGGTTGTATGGTTTTAAATGTAAATAAAAAAGTGTTTTTTCAACCCTTGCGATATATTGTGTTTTTCTAGTTGTGTTTTCTTGTATTGTTTATGATGAGGGAAGGGGTGATTGGCTACAGGAAGACGTAATAACATTAACAGTAATGCAATTTAAAATTGTATTAATACTTCATATATTAAAAATCCACTTTTTTTTATATATGAAAAATGTACACAATAAAATGACCAGAGGTTTAGGGGAAAAAATGTTGCACTAATGCACCCGACAGACTGACACTAATGAATAAATACATGGCCTCACACTGTCACAATGGGGTAAGCCACATCTAAAGTAGGTATATAGTTAACCCGTAATATATACACAATAGCTTAAAGGAAGCAGGTGACCTAACCAGCTCAAAGCAGAACACAGCATATACAGTAGTGGTGCAATGACTTTAAACATTAATCATTGTGGTCCCAGAAATTAGAAAATATTTCCGTGGTGTTTATTACAGTTGTTGCTCCAAAACTATAAACACAAAAGAAACAATAGAAATGTGAATGATTTTGAACTATTTTGAAACAAATATTTTTCCAAAAATGTCACCACGGAGGGTTGTGGGAAAAAAAAAAAAAAAAAAAAAAAAGTAAAATAATCGATTTGAAATCGAAATCAGATTATTTTGTTCAGAAGACTTTGGAAAAAGTGAAACCGTCAAATCGGATTTCCTTTTTAACATTGATAATAATGATTTTGCTGGTCTGTTTTCAGGTTATATAGGTGAATAAAATGTATATAAATTGATAATTAATCATAAACTTAAGGGTGAGGCGTCTACTTAATTCCAAAAATGAACACATTTGCAAAGTTTGAAATATGAAACTAGTGTTCCTCTTTTTTTCCCCAAGAAAATCGGAACTGAAAAATGAGATTTCAAAGACACAAATCGGGATTTAATTTTGTAGCAAAATTGTACAGCCCCATCACCATGTGACAAAAATCGCGATGGAGGCTACAACCGCCAATCTGCAGAGGTAGATAAAATGATTCATTTGGACCCCAATGTTGCTTCACATTGTACATCAGCATGGGATTGGGAAAGACTGATTTCTTCTTAGATCGTGTGAGATCTCCCATTGTCAGTTTCCGAGCTTCCCTCACACAACCTTCCTAATATCAAAGATAGCCGACGCCGGTGGGTCAAGTAGGACCACAACTAGTACACTCACTCCACCAAGCCTCCTCGCAAAGGCCCCAAAGCAGCCTAGCTCACACAACTGGCACGTTGCAGTGGGTGGAACTTGACAAAGATACTTTGTTTCCAAACTACCCACCTTGGGTGGAAAGAGTGTGTATGGGAGTAAAAAAAGAAAGCACACTGCATGTTACTCCTGACGTTTTCAAGACACCCAATGTGCTGTATGTGGGATTATATCAGAGCTGCAATGATAATCGATTATTGAAATAATCAACTAATTTGATAATCGATTAATCGTTTCCTTGTTTTGGCCCATTCTACGATGAAACATGCTGGATATATGTAGCTCCCAATGCCAGCCTCCATTCCCAGAGCCATGGTCCTGCCCATTCTCTTGGATACTGTACACAGTTAACCCCCTCAGCAACACATAACAAGTGAGGTTGGGTGAAAACCCAAAATAATACAAATTAGCACAGAACAGTAGGTCCTAGAAATGTTAACATTAAGTGAAGATAGCGGAACTGCAAACGTTTGCATTATTGTAATTGCAAACTTTTAATAATTCATGTTTCAGAAGGTTAATAATCGTTCAGATTTTAAACGTCAAAATTAACAGATTAATTGATTAATAGTCAGTAAAAATCGATCATCAAAATAGTCGTTAGTTGCAGCCATAGACATAAATATGGACATCGCATTCGCTTCAGCCGGCGTGCCGACTTCTGTGTGCTTCTGCTAGTCGAGTGGGCGGAGTCGACTACCAAAAGCACGGAGCCTATGGGCTTTACAATAGAAATATACCAATTTCAGCAGGCCGTTTAACCTATTTAAAGATCACTTCTAATTGATGTTTTAATGTATATTGTCGGAATAATTAACGGTAATTCTATGGTTGCAGCCCTAGATTATATACACAGTGGGTTGATGAAGCATAACGCAAAAACATTTCAGATGAATTAAGCCAACTCGTCCAACAAGTTCTGTCCCCAAAGTACAAACACCAAACTTTACAAGCTAACAGAAAGGAATCTTGCAGACGGCAGGTTTGCAAACCGCTACTGGGACGACTTGCCTCACTTCCTAAGTTGTGTTCGTTATATCCCAAGCAGTTTCTGGGAAAAACATGACACAAGTCTCAGAGTCCCCTCGTTTTGTTTCAACCAAACCAGAGGAGGAGACCATACATTAAACAGCTCAAAAACACGCCCAAAAAGAATTTCTCCAATAAAAACGTTTCCTGGTGAAATGTCACAGTCAGTGATGAAGGCTACTATAAGTTGACAAAATGGAAACTTTTAATTCTTGAATAAAGACACTTGTTTGAGAAAGCAGGTCACTGCGACTATAAACAAAAATAATTTCATAAATCCTTAATCATATTCGTATTAAACATCACATTTCCATCAGTTTTCATTCAAGCTCAGAAACCATAAAAACTAACGCTGCGGCTAACGATTACTTTGATCGTCGATTCATCGCCCATTAATCGATTAATCTGTTCACTTTTCAATTAAAATCAAATATTGTTTCCAATATTGATATTGCAAACTTTCTGTGGTGCTTTTCCACTCATTGCTAACATTTCCATTTTTTTAGTTTTAGCTTGGAAGAGCCTACTCTTCCAAGCTAAAACTAAAATATTGGGTTTTCACCCAGGCTTAAGTGTTTATTATATTAAGGCCATGACACTGGGAATGGGGACTGGCATGGGGAACAACATCTATAAAACATGTTTGAGTGGAAGATGGGCCAAACAAGCAAACAATTAAATCGCTGCCGATTAATCAAAATAATCGATTAATGGGTTGCAGCTCTAATAAATACTACAGTATATTGGTTGCATGCCAGATATGTCGGCATTTGCCTGCGCTCTGAAGTCGGTTATCGGTATCACACCAAAAAAAAAAAAATCATATTTGTCAGTCGCAAATTAACATTTGTAAGAATTTCAGTCAGGCATATTTTGTTTTTAGCCAAGAACCAAGTTTTGTTCCACGCCGAATTCTTTGGTAACTGTTGCCAAACCAGATGCAACCGACGGCACAGATGTATCCTAACATCGCACGCCGTCTTCCCGGGAGTCGTTAAGCTGGTACCGCTGCACACCTGACGTGTCGCAGCGTGCGAGCCGTGCCTCGGCGCTGAGAAACAAACATAATTACAGGCGCGCCCACCAATACACACTTCAACAAGGACACTCAAGAAGGCCATAAGACACCAAGGTCTAACGACAGGTATGTCAAGAATATTTCACAAAACAAAATGAAAAAAGTCCCGCACAACATAGCTCAAGCAATGCCGCAGGTTCAAATCCCCTGTTCGGCTTTTCTGCAATGTCTCCGCCCCCCGCCAACTCTTCATCCCAGTTTCCCATTTAATTCAAAAGAATGAAAAACGGCACTTGCGCCCCAAAAAAATAACTTTAAAAACATACATGAGTGTGCCGCAGTCTGTTATGACAGTGCACTACAAAGCACACATATGCCATAGTGCCGCGGAATATAGGCGGAGATACGGCTGTGCCAAAAATTGATTTGAAATCAAAATCGGATCATTTTGTTCAGAGGATTTTGGAAAAAGTGAAATCGTCAAATTGGATTTCCTTTTTAACATTGATAATGATTTTACTGGTCTGTTTTCAAGTTATATGGGTGAATAAAATGTATATAAATTGGTAATTGTATCAAGCCAAAGGGTGAGGTGTCTATTTCATAAATTAAAAAAAAAAAAATCTTGTAACGTTTGTAAAAAGGAAAATCTAAACAATTAATAATGTTGATCATTCTTCTTAGCAAAAACAGGCTCTCTATAATCACTCGATTAATCAATGAAAATTGTGTGGGTGGGTGTGGTTAGAGACCATTGAAGACATTTTTTTTCTAAAAAAGTTGATGGTGAAAATGAATGGGACACTGTTCTGCTGTTCTCTTATGCCGTTCAGACCTGCCAATGAATCAGAGCTGCTCTTGTAAACTACAAAACACAAACCTATTCCCACACTCATTAAAACCGTTGCTGTGTGTGTGTGTGTGTGTGTGTGTGTGTGTGTGTCTGTGTGCGCGAGTGTTTCCCACTTTTTTTTGCGCAATAACTGGCACCACAAGGGTGAATACACCACAGGAATGTGGCCTTATCCCAACCCCTCCCCATTCATTCCCAAACAGGGGCCAACATAACATTTCTAACTATTGTCACTCGCTGCTCGTCATCAGTGTGACAGTGGGCATTCCCGGCTCTATAAAAGGCAATGTCCACAGCTCCACAGCACCGCCCCAAAAAGCACACTTCCTGTACAAAGCCGAAGCCAAATGTGTGTTCACCACTCACAGCCCTTTCACCTTCCCAGCGACAAACTCCATACAAGCAAACAACAGGGAATCATTAGCCAGGTACCACTGTGTGTTACCATCCACAAGGGGCGTTGTGACACTTTTCAAAGCCATAACACTGGCTGTGTCCGAAATCGCTCCATATCCCCTACTCCCTACCCCCCATATAGTGCACTTACTTATAGTGGACTCAACGGCCGAGATTTCGGACACTAGAGTTGTCGCCGTCAAAATTATATTAGTATATATTATAAAGTATAATTATAAAAAATATAATTATAAAATTCAACAATCATCAGAAAAAGTCAAAAGTACTTACATGTATAACTTTTGCCGCAGTCTGTCGTTATTTACTCCCACCGTGCCATTTTTTAAAGTGTAGGTCATTTTTAAAACGCCTCGCAATGCATTATGGGTTATATTGCTACGTCTAGGGTAGATCCGATGCTCACTACTTTTTGCGGTGCATTGTGGGATACTTTCAATGCACTATATAGGGTACATGGAGAATTCGGACACCCCTACAAAATGGCGGGCACGCCATAGTATTTGAATAAACTAGCTCCCTATCTCGGCTGGAGCTACTTGTCCTCTGGGGCCTCCAACACACATTCCGGCAGCTAACATACCAACATAGTATTTTTTTACGTTATTTTTTGGGCGCACTGTATTTCATTCTTTATGGAGAGGGAGTGACAGGATTAAATTGGAAACTGGGATGAAGTGACGGGGGGAGAGGTGGCAGAAAAGACCCATGCCACCACCACCAAAATAGTATTTTAATGAACTAACTCCACCACCCTGGAGCTACTCATCCTCTCGGCCCCAGGACCTCCCACTTAAGTTAAGCACTGATAATAAGTTGCTACCATGCAAGGCAGGACTTTTAACCTACAGAGCCAAAGTATCAACTTTAAAAACTTAAAGTTCTTCTATTACAAGTTCTCATTAAGTACGGCTTAAAGAGGTTTTCATTATGGGCGCAGAATGTAAGATACTCATCTTGGTTACTGCAGTGTCCACATATGTGACAAATTTATTAAAGTATACATTTTCCATTAATAGGTCGATAAGAGGATTAATTGACTAAAAAGTATATAGATGATCAGTGTCATTCTATGGCTTAGTCTGTTGGGACTGTGCCTTGCAACGCACATATACGCAGAGAGTCGTGAGTTCGCTTCCCCTCTTAAGCTAATCCTGAATCCTTTTGGCTCCCCAACTAATTTAGCGATCCTGATCGGGACAAAATCACCGATACCAATCCTTGGAAAAAAGTCTGATCGGCCCCCGATCCGCACCTCTATTGGAAAGAGTATTAAATGATTAATAAGTACAGATTGGTTTATAGATGATCCATCGACACCCCTAGTTGCATTGTATACACCAAACACATTTAAAGTCTTTAAGTCAAGCCCAAATGCACACCATTGTTGTTTTTCTGAGACAAAAACATGTTGGCTAAACAAACTTGCCTCTGACGGACCATGATGGCTAACCATAGCGAGACCAAAACAATAATTAAAAAACAATTTAAAACATTATCTGCGCGTCAACACAACCACAACAACCACAGAAGTTTGATTGCCTGTCAAAGGATCATTTGGCTACGCAGAGTGAAACCAGCAACAATGTCATTTATCAAGGGGGTTGAGTAGTGACTGGGGAGTAGGGAGGTCGAAATGTGTTTAATGCATTATTAGATTAATTATGTATTTCATCTGTATCCTTTATACCGTCTTGCTGATTCTAGATACTAGAACAGTGCCATGCGAAGCAGGATTTTCACCCTACATGACAAGATAGTGAAGATAGGTTAACTATAAGGTAGAACATGGAAAAAAATTAGGTGGTAATTAGGGCTGGAACTAACGATTATTTTAATATTTGATTAGATGCCGATTTTTAAAACGATCAATTGAATAATCGGTTGATCTTTTCTCTCAAAATATGAGCGCAGAACAGTTGCAAGCGATCAAAACTCGAAATAGTCAAATTTGATTGTTCGTAACCAACACATTTTGACAATGAAATGACTTACTGGAGACACAAACAGAATGTTATTAGGTCAGTAGTAGGATTTGATGTTTATATTTTCATGTTTTTTAAGCCATTACGTGCATTTCATATTTATTTATATATATTTTATTTATATTTATTTAAATATTATTTACTATTAAATTTTACTGGACTAATGGATGAAGTGTCTGCACAAAACTACCTACAACAATGATTCAACTCCTTGCCGATTATCGATTATTAGATTTGTTGCCGATTAATTCTATAATCGATTAATCGGTTCAGCTCTAGTGGTAATACAATAATGTTCTTACTAAACAAATCGATTGATCAGTTTTTAGATAGCTATAGTGTCTCTTGCAATTACGAAGATGCATGTTCATCATAATTCCTTCACGGAAAAATAAAGTTACCAAGTAACAAGTTACCAAGTAACCTCCCCCCCAAACCGGTTTAAGATGAACCGTGCAAATAAAAACTTGCACTTCGAGTAAACAATATACTGACAGCTGCAGTGGTCCGGTCAGCTCATTGTGACATCACCACCAGCCACAATGATCACTGCTACCAGCAAACCACAATCACATCTACAACCACAATCTAAAATCGGAGATTAAATTTGTATGGATCTACAACGAAAAATACTTAAAATCAAACAATTCCAACAACAAACATAATGTGTTTTAATGCATTTATTACTTCAAACATAGCCCCTTCCCAACCTTGGTTATTAGTAGAAATGATTATTATTAGAGTTTATAATTAATGTACAGTGTTGGGAGGGGTTACTTTTGGATTGCATTTGAGATATGTTTCATTTGTATCAAATAATTTACTATACATTGCAGGTGTTCAACTCATTACAGCCTGAAACCACCCTGAAGGTAATACATTAAAACATTTGGAACACATTACCTTATTGGTTGAAATTATTTGACGCTTTTTTAAAGTACGCAAAATAATCTTAATACAATCATCCAGCAAACAATTTAATGACATTTGGTTGTTCTTTCATTCAGGATGAATTAAACTTATACGAGTTGAACATCTGCAATGTATAGTAAATTATTTGATAGGAATAAAACATTTCTCAAAAACAATCCAAAAGTAACCCCTCCCAACACTCACTGTATATTAATACCAACACTCCCAAATAAAGTATATTGGAAAGCCTGTACACTTGCAGTTAAACCTAGTATTGGAAGGCATGGCCATAACCCATTTCTCTACACTTATCTCCTGGCTGGCATTCCACACATCACCGCAAGGGGCGAAATGGATAGCAGAAGTCGGTGAACTATTTTTAAAAAACGTTTAAATCAAACAATTCCAGCAACTAACTTAATGTGTTTGAATTAATGTATTACGTCAAACGGCACCATTTACCAACCCTGGTTATTAGTAAAAATGTTATTATAATTAATGTATACTGTACAATCACTACCAACACTCCCAAAATAAAGTATATTGGAAAGCCTGTACACTTGCAGTAACTTGCAGTTAAACGTAGTCATAACCCATTTCTCTACACTTGTCTCCTGGCTGGCATTCCACACATCACCGCAAGGGGCGAAATGGATAGCAGAAGTCGGTGAACTATTTTTAAAAAACTACCAGACCGCGATAAAACACTCCCGGTCCCACGGCCACATTTCACCCGCTGCTGATAAACGTTTCAAAGTGTGTTTTAGTCGGGTCGGTCCGGTCTGGTTTCATTCAACCCACGGCTGACGAACCGATGGGCAAAACGTCCCGTGATACCAACCGAAGGAATTTGGCACAATTTAAAAACATGTTTCCCACAAATATTCAACAACTTTGGCCTAAAATGTGTAGACCGGTTTCAAAAGTATACGGAGATTTAAAATAAGGTATGCGAGAAATATATTGAAAGTGAAATAAGTTCCACACAAATCTTTCTCCCCCAATCGTTCACGAACATTACATGGTGCCAATCCAGAGGCTCTCCCACGATTGCGGGTTCGGTTCCAGTTAACTGACTCTATAGAACCGATCCAGGGGGAGATCGGTGGTTCCGTTGGATCCAGTATGAGGCGATCAAACCCCTAAATCGGTGCTTCCTCTGGATCTCAGTGATCTAGACCCCCAAAAACTCTAGTTTCCTCACCCCGCCCAGCCGACTCCCGTGCCCCGCTTCACCCACCGCACCCTATGCCCCGGTTCTCCCCATCCCAGGCCCCGGCGCGCCGGGTAGTTCACCCACCTTGCGCTGCTGTCTCTCCCAGGCGGGATCGAGCAGCAAGTCGCGGTCCCAGTCGTTTTCCTGCTCCATGTATGTCTGCTGTCCTCCGGCCGAGTATTGTTGGTTGTTGGCAGCGTGGTAGTCGACCATGTCGGCTGTACGGGGCGGGGGGGGAGTGGATGTTGAAGCTGTCGACAGATCCTCGCGTCTTTTTCCGAACCGGGGAGTTTACGCTCGGGAAGGGGAAACGGCGTGGTCCCGGTCGAGCGGCGACGGGAGTTCTCCTGCTTTTGCGCGGTGGGGGATATCCGGTTGGGGCGGTCTAGAAAATCCCAGCAGCAGCGGGAAGAATGCGTCCTCCGCCCGCCGAGGGAATGCTGAGGTTGGGGAGGGACCAGCCGCTCCTACCGCCTGCCTACGTAGCCTGAGCGCCGTTCATGAATATTCATGACTCACAATGGCGTGTCATCAGCGGACGCCAAAAAATGACATGTACTACTGGCATTATGTATTTCATTGTCTGCAGGTATTATTATTATTAGTAGTAGTAGTATTATTATTAGTGTTATTAGTAGTAGTAGTAGTAGTAGTAGCAGTAGTAGTAGTTTTATCACGTTCTCCAGGGACAATTATGCAGGCTTTATTTACATTTTTATTATTAATATCATGATCATCATCATCATTATTATTATATTTGAAGTGTTGATAATGACACGTAACTTTGGATGTCAATATGACGTCATCAGTGGCATTCCCCTCAGTGGTGTCATGGGG
>OMKY01045761.1:0-18128 GCA_900302395.1 Bregmaceros cantori | reverse complement strand
GGGGAGGGAAAATCACATAACAGACCTATTCAAAGACTAACAGTTTAAAGATGGTGATTTGTAGCTTCCTTTGGAATCAGAAACATCGCGTTTTGGTCCCTTATGGGCTGACATTTAACACACGCCCCGTATGGTAATTCAGCCTCTTCCTCTGATGTTTGGTCTTGGGACAATACGCCACCACATCACACAGACATGGGGGGGCAGGAGTGCGTTGGTGAGGGGGGAGTGACAGGCAGGGTGGAACCTGAATGTCAAACTAATTGCCAGATGCACAGCAAAAAAGCCCGAGCAGGCTTGTCCTCCTGAGATACAGACAACACATGCGCTAATATTGCAAGCATTCATCACACAGCAAAACTTTGCTACTCAGCGTTCCCACATCATCCCAGGGCTTTGGTCTATTTTTTTTATTTTTTACTTTGTTTTTGTGTTTTGGAATGAAGGGCCATTCTTGCACCAAATTAGTGTAAGTACTTTGGGAAGAAAGTAAACTCCTGATACTTACTTACAGGCGCAAGTTTATTTGGGGTGGATTGCCCTAATGTAGGACATCTAAAGCCCAATTCCCACTGCTATTGAATTACGTGGGGACCTCTGGTAATTCATAATTACCCCCTGACGTCTGTGTTATTTTGACGCACATTCTGATGGGATTAGTAAAACCCTGTCTTTTGCTCAATTTAAAAGACATTATGACACATGTGCCGTATTTTTACTTGCCCACACGTGTACACACATATACAGACTGTGTGTGTGTATTAACAAAGTTAAACAAATTTAGAATTCAAACCATTGTGGTGTTTCGCAAATCACTGACATTGCGCATTCGCACGTCAAATGAAACTCAGACATCCTCCGCAATTATTCTGAATTACCATAGGTAATAAAAGTCCAGTGCAAATTGGGCTTAAGCTTCAGTGGCCTCCCTAAACTAATACATGTCAAAAAAATGGTAAAAGCAAACTATGGTAGATGCAATGTTTCCATACTCTGCAAATGACTGTCCCACAATAGGAAGTTGCAAAAAAGGTCCCACGTTAAGGCAATCCACCCTTTGTATGCCCATAATCGCTAGTTTCTCCTGATGTAGTGTGGGTATGTATGTATTGCAGTGTTAGGCAAAAAAAAATAGCCAACTCTATGAAAGTCAGCATGACTGAAACGTCACTTGTTGTTACTTGCGGCGCTGTGAGCTGCGCAATGTCTATAATATAAATGGTGCATTATTGTTAGTGCGTAGGGTGCTGTGCATGTGGCTAGTTGAATTCCAGTGCATTGAAAGCGGCCCGGATGATGCCCTAAACACGGCCGTAAACCCAGTGTGTGACTAATAGACACTTGGTGCACTAAATGACCACCATTCGGCCAGTCCAGGCGTTGACATCTCAGATCTGAGATGAGTGCACACACACGTCAGATCCGTCATATCCTAATGTGTTGGAGCCCTTTTTGTAGTTCTACCTGTAGTAGAACTACAAAAAAGTAGTAGTAAAGTTGCCGATGTGTCACAGCGTAAATTCCAGGTCTTGAAAATTAATTATTATTTCTAAAGCGCTTCGTGCCGAACGCTTCAGGCAGGTGTATATTTAATGTTTTCGTTCTCTGAACCATTCTGCCACCAAAATATTGGTCCTGAACCGGTTGGGAACACAAACATTTTGTTCATTCTTAAAGTTCCTTATATTGTGCAATGTTATGTTTAGATATCGTTTTTATACAAAATATTTTTGGTGGACTTTCAAACTTCAGAAGTACTGTATTATGGTGCATGGGTCTTGACGACCTACAGTGAAAGTGGACGGAAATAGTCTCCCAGACATAAGATATGTTAAAATATATAGAGAACGAAAAAAAAATGTTTTTAACCGGTTTTGTGGATTTCATAATATAGTCTGTTTCTGTTCCGGAACATTTGAAGAAATCTTTTTTCGTTTCCGCTTCTCGTGAAATTCCGTAAAATTCCGTAAAATTCCACTCGTTTTCGATTTTCGTTCCTTGAACCGGTTCGGAGCCCTGATTACCGTAATAAGCATGACATAATGAACTTAAAGTTTGTTGTTCTTGTCCATCATGCAGAGTCCAGTGGTCACTCTGGAGCGTTTCCTGGAAGCTATGGAGCAGGCTATCTCCCGACAGAGGCTGGAACGTGCCAACTTGTCCAACGGCATCTGAGGCCGTTTTGAGACCCATCGTTTATGGCTTTCTGTAGAGTATTTGTGGCAGCTTTCAGTTGAGCTAATCTACAGCAGTTTGCTGCCTGTTACAACGGCTTTCTTGTTAGCCGTGGGGCCTTTTTACAAGTTGACTCTTGAGGGAAAACGACACCGAAAATGAATACTGAAATATTTTCTATGTCTGATCATAGATCAATTCAATGCATACCTACGTCGCCTCCGTAGATAGATGATCAAAACTTTATTGACAACGGTGCACTGGTGAGATGTGCAAACAACAAAATCTACATTTTTGGAAATTCCTGAATTCCACTTGATGGAATTCAGGAATTCCATGGCTGCAATGAGAAACGATAACGCACCCCTATATGATGCCTGCTTCCATGCATCGTGCATGATTCGAACGACCATTGCACCTATGCAACGTCTAGCGATGTGCGATGCGTGGCTGATGCGTTGGTTCTGGCTCGCCAACCATATATGTATATACACGGTTGGGTAGTATACAAAAGAATAGTCATTTTACTCCCTTACAATTACCTTTTAAAATATGCAATCTACATTACAGTTGCATTTACCTGGAATAGGAGATCCACGTCCAAACTTGTTCTAACGCCAATTTGGCCCTCATAAATGATGAACAAAATCAAAATTTTGCCCAACAACCTGTAAAATCGAATGAACAAAGTAGTATGGGTAAAGAAATTAAATATAAAATATGGCTTCCCCACCGAGTAGTTCTCCACACAATTAAAAACAGGAAAAAAAGATTAAGTTTTCTGGTGTTTTGCTTATTAAAGGGGCTGATGTCTTGTAGAATGGATGACTGTTTGGTCCTGTTTTTGGAAAGGGCAGGGTAGTGGCATCTACGGTAATAACTGAAATGCACTGTATATGTATACATTTGTTAACATAACTTGGCCACACAGACGCAAATGTAGCTTAAGCTTAGATGCAACTAAACATTGCTGCTGTTCATTCTGTATAACCAAACTTTGGCCGTTTAACAACTCGCATATTTGAAAAATGAGGAAGTGTCTAGTTTTTATATCTTCATCCCGGTTTGGCTCCACAGAGCTAAGCTATGCTTACAATGTAGCGTTGTGCACAGAGTGAGTGAGATATTTCAGCTTGAATTCTCTGTGTCGTTTTCCTTTTAAAATTTGACATACTGTGCAACATGTCTATTGTATTATATTTCAGTGGTTGTATGTTTTATTTTCACTGTAAAACGAGGCATTTGATACTTGCCAGAATGCTTTATTTTGTCTACCTTCTTACCGACCTGTTTGACTTGTTATTGTAAGGTTAACAATTACATGCTTATCCTTCTCCTAATGTACATAGCTAATTAAAATCTATGATAACATTTGTATATTAATGTTTTTTTTTTCTTTTATGACATGCAATTTATTGCATTTTTATTTTTCATCAATAAAGTGATGAAAGAGTTCTGAATATGTTGTTCTTTGAATCCTTTTTTTGCTATATCAACTCTATGTACCTTATTTGCAGAGATGTACACAAGTCCCGAACTCACGAGTCCGAGTCGAATCCGAGTCTTTAGGGGTTGAGTCCGAGCCGAGTCTTGAGTCATGGAATTGAATGCAGAACTAGATTTGACTACATGCATATAACGCACACAGAATGGTTAGTTCAAAGCTAATGTGATACAGGTTTATATAGCAATGCAATGATTATGAATAAGGATGGAAAGGAAGCGGAAAAGAAGATTTTTTTTTTTAAGCCGAGAAAGAGGGAAAGACTCGTCAAATACTCGTCCAGAGTCATTGACCTCGATTCCCGAGTCGAGTCCGAGTCTTTAGGGCGCGAGTCCGAGTTGAGTCTCGATTCCCATTTTTGGTGACTCAAGTGACTCGCGAGCCGAGTCTTTTGACTCGAGTCTGCATCTCGGCTTATTTGTTCACAACATACAATTTCAGTGTGGAAGTTGTATAAATACTTGTACTTTTTCAATGTGCATTTTTCTCCTTCCTTGCTTCAGGATCATTTACATGCAATTAAAAATACTACATGGAATAAGCAAAAGTAGAAATACTTGCTGTTATAATCATGAAGTGCAAACTGGAAGATGTTATGCCGATTAAAAGGAGCTGTGCTGCAAATATTGAGGACGATTATCCATTAATGATTATTGGAAATTCCTGAATTCCACTTGCTGCAGCCCATGAATCTTGAGAAACAATAATGCACCCCTATATGATGCCTGGGTCCACGCATTGCACATGATTTGATCATTGCACCTATGCAAGTCTAGCGATGTGCGATGTGTGGCCGATGCGTCCGTTCTCGTCTGTCGCCAGGCTACCATATATGTATATACGGTTGGGTAGTATACAAAAAATAGTCATTTTAGTCCCTTACATTTACCCTTTAAAATATCATCTACATTACAGTTGCATTTGCCTCGAATAGGAGATTACGTCCACGTTCCGAGGCCATTTTTGTAACTCGTAAATGTGCATAAAACAGACTCCCTTTCATAAGGGACCCACCCACTGTCATGTGACACATCACTCCCAAATATAGAGCTAAATTTTTCACAAAATATGGAGTTGAACATCTTTGGAAAATAAGAATTTGTTGTATTGATACATTGGGATTGCATTTAAAAGTAATCTAATAGTAATGGAATGTAATCCCTTCACCTCCACAAATGGGGTAGTGGGATTACGTAACTGATAACACTTTTTAATGAGTAACTTGTAACTGTACGGGATTACCTGTGAAAAGTAACCTTCCCAACCTATACGTGTATCTGGCTATATCTGAGCACCCAGAAGCAGTTACTCGAGTTACTAAGCGCCGTAACTTGGCAATGCTGCCATGAAAACACAAAGAGGTGTCCGTTTGAGAATGCTGGGGGTGGGGACCATGTTTGCTTAGTCCCACAGACCAAAATTACCTGTAGCCAGCTTTTGTTGACACAAGGGTACCTGCAGAGAGCGGGTACCATCAGCAATAAGACGAGCATCGGCCCAGGAGACTGCATTTCCCAGCATCATATTTCACCATCTCCATCTGTAGCAGAATGTGCACTTGCCTTGCCTATCCCGTGACGCGAAGTTGTCGTCGTTGGGGCACCGTTGAAGACGCAGCTATCGCTCTCCATCCGTCTCTGTCCTCTGCAGCTCTTTGGGATTCTGCGAAGATCAGGCCTGTCCATTTGTGTATATTGTCCTTCCACCCTTTTTCATCCCCCTCTAACTGATCCTTGCAAGATGGTCTTTGCCAGGCCCGTTGAGCGGGACACATGGCCATACCATTTCAACTTTCTCTTCCTTACTGCTGTGAGGAGGGTGTTGTGTGGTCCTATGGCCAGTTGGACCTCCTCGAATATGCACTAAGATGGGCTATACTTCTGGCAGAGGCGGAACATTTCTACCCTGAATGTGACTTCCGGTGCCATTATGTCGGCGTGTTCTGACTTATTTTTGAGTTTGTTTATTTAATGAGGCAGCACACACACCTGGTGGCAACTTGCGCTGTGCTATTCCACACCCAAATAATCTAGTGAACATATGTGCCCCGCAAACACATGATTCAATAATCTGTGCAAACGTTCCATTTACTCGTTTTATTTACGTATATATCATCTTCACTTACGATTGAATGCAGCCATCCCATTGGTCCAGAATGAACGTGTGACCACAC
This sequence comes from Bregmaceros cantori, assembly GCA_900302395.1. Classification (NCBI taxonomy): domain Eukaryota; kingdom Metazoa; phylum Chordata; class Actinopteri; order Gadiformes; family Bregmacerotidae; genus Bregmaceros; species Bregmaceros cantori. The sequence goes on along the minus strand of OMKY01045761.1, from coordinate 12,276 downwards.
CGAGTAAGTAACTTCAAGTCGTATTTTCAAAATGTCAGCCCCATGTTTTTAGCTTGTACACTGGTATATACATTCACACAACTTATATTTTGCCCTAGATATGCTGAATTAGAGCTGAAACTGATTAATCGATGAATCAATGATAATCAATTATTGAATTAATCGGCAACTCATTTGATAATCGATTAATCGACAGTGATGTGTTAAATGTGTTGAATATGTTGTTCAACGTTTGCTATATCAACAATGTTTCAGGTTAATAATCACTACAATTTTGTGCGCCGCAGTAGCTCAGTCTGTTAAGAGAATCGTGGGTTTACTTCCCCTCCCCCGACATCTTTGCCGCATGTCTCCTCCCCCTTCTTCACCCTTTTTCCAGCCAATCCTGAATAACGCTCCGAATGGAGCGCAAAAAAAGACACTTGCTCTGAAAATACAAATGTTCCGATTTCAAAGAAAAAATTAACAGATGAATGGATTAATCGTCAGAAAAGATGGCCGATTAATCGAAAATCAAAATTTTTTCAAAAACTTAGTTGCAGCTCTAATGTTCACTAATAACCTTTTTTACACCTTGGTGTTCCCTCTTGAATCTTCCCCCTGCATCAAGAGAAGCTGGTGAGACGTGGGAGGAGTAATTATAACTGTTAGGATGAACAAACAGCGGCCTGTTAGTTTTCACGCACGCCGACTAGGTCTTTGAAGTGTCAAAAAGCAGTTTTTCAGGTAGCGCCACAGAACAAAGGTCCTGCTGTGTAAGCGTTCGGCCGAGATGCAAAGCACTAACGTAATTCGAGGAATGCCTTGACATGATGGTGGAACTAGAGGTATGCAGTCGGTGCCGACTGCTAAAGGGATATCCTTGAAACGCCCTAGAAGCATCAATAAACCCCACATTTGTTTATTCTGCTGACCACTCAACTGCTATATGCAGAGATGGGCAGTAACGCATTACATTTACTCTGTTACACTGTTTTTAACTTTTGGAGTACATTTTTCACAAGTTACTTTCTACTTTTACTCAAGTAAATTTGAGGTGAAAAAAAATACTTTTTACTGAGATGTCAGCAATTTACTCGTTACATTAACTTGGCCTTTAGCGACACCCGTTGGGAACTGTTGACACATGTTGACATCATATCTCTCTCCCTCTCGAGCGCTCTCTCTTTCTCGTGCTCGCTCTCTCGCGCTCTCGGTCTTGGGCGCTGTCGCTCTCTCCTCCTCTTGGGCGATCATCTCGTTTTACATTTTGAATTTGTCCTTTTTTTTTTTTTTTACTGAAAGTTACTTTCGCTACTTAATTAACTTTTTTTGTGGGGTACTTTTTTACTTTTACTTGAGTAACTGTTTAGATGACTGCTTTTTACTTTTACTCAAGTAAAATGTTGCTGAGGTAACAATACTTTTACTTAAGTCATTTTTATGGCTACTCTGCCCATATCTGGCTATATGACATCACAAGTCTTAAGTCAGTGAACCAACGAGGACACATGTGCACAGAGCAGGTCATATATTGACACTACCACTGACTGTGATGTCATAAAGGATCTCACGAGACGGCGCACGAGACGGCGCACGAGACGGCGCACGAGACGGCGCACGGGACGGCGGCAGTGGCCACACAAGACCATCCCCTACTCTCCGCGTTCCGGGGACGTAATTAGTTGATTACTGCTACTAATTAAGTTCAGAATCAGAATGAAGTTTATTGCCATTGACAATGACACAGCATCACAGAATAGGAATTTTTCTTGGTACCGCTATAAGACATGTAACAAGGCAAGGTATAATGCAAAACATGCGATACCTTACACATAATATACACCATATACAAAATATACACTGGAGAAAATGCACAACATGAACTCTGCACATAATATAAACCATATACACAATATACACTACACACAATATACACCGCACGTGTAGGGGTCTGGGATCTATGAACAGTGTACTAATAAATAATCTGTTTAATTTGCATGACAGCATCCTGTCATCCTGTCATGCAAATGAAACACATTGATGATTTGACAGAATGAACACCATTCATGAATATGTACAGTGTAGTGTAGAAGATTGTGTATTTGATCTATTATTTTATCTCTCTAAGCAAGACCAGTCCAATGGCCTAGCGTTAGAGTGCCAGCCTCTAGATTGGGAGACCAGTGTTCAAATCCTGGTCGAGTCATACCAAAGACTTATAAAAAAAATGGTAGCCAATGCCTCCCTGCTTGACACTCAGCACATGAGGGCTGGATTGGTGAAAAACACATTGGTGAAAACCCCTTTTCGAATATGCCATAAGCCAGCACGGAAGAGTAGGCTGATAAGATAGTGAAATCATCAAGCAAGTTTGTAGGGGCACTCAAGTAAGAGTAAACTACATTTATAGAAAAACAACTCAAGTAAGACTACAAAGAACTGATTCAAATATCTACTCAAGTAAAGTAAAAAGTACAGCCTGACAAATGTACTCAAAAAGTTTTTGAAAGTAAAAAGTGCATGCTCTTAAATTGTACTCAAAAATATTTCTGAAAGTATAAAGTACAACTTACATTTTAATATAGAAAACACACTTTTCAGTGTTGGTTTATCAATGTTATTGTTTGAATAAATGACTAACAAACATTGAGATGAACATCTGAAACATTTGCAAATCATGCTCACCTAACCTTTCAAAGTTGGGTGAAAAAAAAGTACTTTTCCCTGTTTTGCGAAAAGCATGTAGTAGAAGTACCGATATTTGTGTTAAAAATCTACTGAGTACAAGTAAAAAGGCATCAGAGAAAAAAGTACTCCTAAAAGTACAGATACTTTCAAAATACTACTGAAGCACAGTGCTTAGGTAGTTGTACTTTGTTACTTGCCATGGAAATAATACATTGTTCGGTAAAAAAAAAAAAGCATTTGCAACCTTCACACAACACAAACATACAAGACACGTGCAGTAACATTAATTATTGGTGTATCTTGCGAGTGCCGTAGAACACTATAATCATGAGAGAATTGAAAGGTCTCTAGAACATTAACAAGGGCGCTATTTGGGAATCCCGTCAAGCCATGAAGGTAATCCCAGGGGAATTTGACAGGTTTGTAATTTCCCCTCTCTTCTGACTTCAAACTGTTTTTTTGGAATGTCCCGTCAGCTTTTACTAGTGTAATTTGGTTAACCGTGTAGCCAAATCAATTGCATACTGAGTGCTGGCTCTGTTGCACATCCAGCACATATACACTCTTATGCCTGTGGTTTGAGTTCACAGCATCATGAATTCGCTTCCCCTCGCTGACATTTCTACACATAATTTTTCCCCACTCACACTCCTAGCCACAACTGAAGAATCTAATTGATGCACACACAATTCCAAGAATTCAGCAGGATGTGTAGTTGGTGGGGAGTAACTCACCGTTGGTTAAACGCATGAAGGTTAATGTTAATGTTCTCACCCTGCACACATTGAATATAATTTAATTAATTATAATTTAACGTAATTTTCTTTCTAAAACAAATTGTTGAAAAAGCTTCCCAAATTGCTTAGAGATGTAACACTAATTTTTAAAAATCCAATCTAATCCAACTTCATTTGTAAAGCACTTTTAACATCCACAAAGGACCAAAGTTCTGTACATTAATTAAAACTTAAAAATACATTAAAAAACAAAAATCAAAATTTTTCATGAGGTCACATAAAACAGATACAACTAGAAGCACTCAGAAATTGTACTTTTATTATTAAGGAACAAAGGCCAAGGAAAACACGTGGGTTTTTAGACTGAATTTTAAAAACCAGAATAGAAGAGGCATGTCTAACATTTAAGGGGAGACAGTTCCATAGAGGTAGGTCTGCAACAACAAAAGCACGGTTGCCCCTGAGCACTAGCCTGGCTTTTGGCACAGTTAGGAGCAGCTGATCAGCTGACCTGAGAGCACGGGCAGAGGGGAAGAGGTGAAGAACAAGCCTTCCACTAAATGAAATACAATCTACAACTGCCTGAGGCTACATACTATTCAATTCATGCCAAAACTGGCTTTGTTGCATTGACAAATAAGATATACCAGAAGGTATTGCACACCTGCAAAAGAACAGTGATATCGTTTGTGCTGTGTCATCAAATATTTCATTCATCTTGCTCGAAATACATTGTTATGATTGGCCAGAGATGTTGAGTCACTGGCTGTTGAAATGTGTCCTGATTGGTACATCATCGTATGTCCCCTCCCATCGGCTATAAATCAGTGATGCTTCCTCATGTGTGGTTGTATTTTAAGGTTTCCCCTGGGATGCCCAGCAAAAACGACAAGTTTCGTGACTAGAGCCAGAGAGAGATAAAGAAACTCAAAGCCCCACTGATGTTAGGGCTCTGGTTCTAAATCCCCGTGTCCGCCACGGCTGTTAGCACCCCAAAGTTAATGCTCGGGCCGACGACTGTCTGAATCAACACTCAAAAGTGTCGGAGTGGGGCCCCAAAAGTTCAGTTAAAGACATGCCCTATGACATCAAAACCTCCATGATAACAGCTCTGCGACATCTCCAACCTCTATGACACTCACACCATAATGTTTGGCCATGTTTTCCTGCTTAGCTTAGCCAGCCGATACTCAGCTAATGTCCAGTATATCTTAATAAATGAACCCTCCAAACATATTCCCGTGTCAAGACTGGTCATTTCCTCTACGCGGACACTTTATGTGAACTGCCATTACACTGTAATGGCGTGGTTGGCCAACAGGCTTAGTTCTTGTGTGACTTAATATTGTATCAGTCCCCCCTCGTAGTACATGACCTGGAGAGAGAATCATCTGTTGCCTGGCACTATTCATATACTGCCTGCCTGGGCAAGCTCATGCACAACGTCTCCTGGGCAAGCTCATGCACAACGTCGTCGGTTTTTGGATGATATCCACAGTTTTTGTGAAACAAGATGACAGGTTTGATGTCCTGGTGGAGGGATTTCAGCAAGTATGATCCACAGGTGTTGCTGATTCGCTGTTTTTGAGTATTACTCCTGGAATAGTTGAAAAAAATTGACGGTTCTCTTAAGTTCCAATAGACTTTTATCACAAAAAGGGTGGAAGGTCCTTGCTTCCTCATTAGCAGGAAATGAATGGAAGCACTTCCATTCACCGGAAATGGATGTCTAAAGTCATAGGAGAAAAACACGCTTGAGCCATTGTTTTTATGACGGGGAAAGTAGAATTCCACCACAATTGCGTATTTCCGCCTAAAGAACATAGAAGTGTGAAAATGGTCTCTGGCTCTGCCCCATGAACCTTCCCTGCCATCGTCAAACGCAGTGAACATTTGGGAGTGGTTTATGCAAGCAACTTGCTCAACAGGTGTTGAATGATCACAATGAAATTTCTCGATACAGTGATTGAACCGACAGTAATAGGCTGCACAGCCAATTACCGTAGGCAATCGACTGTTTATGTACCCTCTCTGGCCACACGTTAGCTTAGGTAAGGGTGTTCACTCCCTCCCACCCTCTGTTTCCCCCTGTTGCATTGTGGGAACTCCCACCTTCCCTCTGATTGGTTTGTACTCAATCTTTGCGTTGTGCGTGATGTTTATGCCACAGCGCCCCCTGGTGTAATTTTTCAACCATTACACCTGTTTTTAGGAAGATTTGGCATCTGACAAACCGGAATTTGGTGCACTGCACTTGATACACACAAAATCTTGTCTATAGTTTGGTTGGTTGTCTGTCAAATTGGCTGCATCTATTTATATATATTTTTTTTTAAAATGCTGGTCGCTGTCTCATTGACGCGTGTTGATGGAGAAGAAAGTAATTACCTCTAAAAAGTGTCTGCCACACTTGCTGGCTCTGTTGCGCAGACGGTAAGACACCCACACGCAGCACATGTTTGGTGCCTGTGAGTGACTTAGTTGACAGGCATGGGTACAAGGTCTCCTCCCCTTGCCGACATTTATGTGATTAGATTCTTCCGATCTCTCTCGTTCCACTTTGAGATTAAGCCTGTAAATAAAATGGAAAATTGAGTTTACGTTGAAAAAATTACTTAAAAACAAAACAAAAACATTAAAAAACACCACGCCGCAAATTGATGCTGAGTGGTCAAATATTCTGCATATGTATGAAAAGAAAGAAAATCATATTGATGGTGAAAACAAGGCAATCGTGAACCTGTGTGAAGAAGAGAAATTGATAGATAGAGAGGACGAGAGAGGGAAGGTTAGAGAGAGAGGGAGAGAGAGGGAGAGAGAGAGAAGTCAGCATCTATTTGCTAGGGTGTGTAGTGAATGTGTGAGTATGTGTGTCTAATGAAACAGTTATAATTAGTGTGTAGGATCAAAGGCAGGCGTCTATGGGCTTCGTAGCAACCCATGCAACGCCCTGTCAACCACAAGTAAAATAAAGTGAGAAAGGGAGAGGCCGAGAGAGGGCGGGAGAGAGCGAATCTAGATCTCTGTGCATGATTGTTGTTGGAACAGGAAATTATGTACACATGATGATGTATACATTCACCCAATAGACGGGTTTACGTGCGAAACACGGGGGGAGTCATTTTGCCCCGCCGTTCTGTTGGTCACTTCCGGTACCTGATTGTTGCCTAAGTCAACTCTGGTACTGGACCGAGATCCGAGCACACAAAACACACACAAGTTCACCAAATCCGACCACTAGATGTGAGTCTGTGACCACTTAGATATCACCCCACTCGGTTCGTTCACCATTTTGTATAATTATTGATGAAATACAGTCAAAATCCGACTTAAAGTTACTCACCGAGTGCTCACATGTTCTTCTGGAACAATAGGCTGGCTGTTTCTACTAGTAATTCCAAAAAGAATGAGAAATTGGATCACAGATCCGCACGAGAGCATTTGGGTGTGGAATAGAACACTGCAAGTTACCACGACCCGTTTTAAATAACGCGGTAGATGTATGGTCCCACCGAATAGACATGTTTAAAAATAGTCCAAAACACATTGAAAAAATGGCAGTGGCGTTCCGCGTGCTAATTTAACCGGAAGTACCACCCTAACTCGTCTATTCACACCAATGGCACCGGCTGCCATGAAATTAAAGGCCTTCAACCACGACCCATTGGGAACAATTTGGGGTTCAGTATCTTGCTAAAAAAGACATAAAAACTGTCAGAGCCGAGATTGGAGCCACCAGGTCTCAACCCTCAGGTTGTTGAGAAGGCCGCTCTACTAAGTAAGCTACAGCCAGCCCGAGTTCACTTCTTTCTATTGCTGTACCAGCAACATGTCGTTTTGCCTTGGAGAGGAATAAGGTAAGAATGGGCACTTAGTTTAATCTTCAAGATTGTAATAGAGCATGGGCTCGTGACAGCACATCTTGGGGGCGGCAGACACAAGGGCCCCATCGCGGTCGGATGAGCAGGCAGAGAGCGATATTTGCATAAGACAGTTTGAAAGTCTTATGAAAGAAACAACACTTGTCCGACACCACAACCACAATCACTGCTGACCATCAACAATACCACAAGTAGAACGCACCGTGGGTGAAATGACCACCCAGCGCCTTGTTTAAAGGCTGTACACCCATTTCCTATGTTTTTGTGCATAAAATTTGAGTTTTAAATCCGGAGCCTAAATCAATGTGATCGCATCGTCAGTGGTTGAGAACGACATCTTTGGACGTTTTGACCATAAACCATACACCCTCCACCGTTCTGTTAGGTCCCACGGTTCCTCCTGGTGCAATCACTTCCTTCCAATTAGTCTAAATGAATCATAGGATATTAGATAAAACCTGCACAATACCTGCATGTGTGTGACCTACACCTTCACAACCAAGACCATCACCCTGTCGCCCACCCGCCATGCGGGTGTGGCCGAACCTGTGCTACCCAATTGCAAAAAAATGTGCCGGCCAGCGTTGGTGCCTGCATCCAGGCAGCCCCAACAGTCCTAAGAAAAGCAATATGAGGATAAAGCTGTTCAAATCACGCTTTCCCACTTAACTTACGTACACAGACAGAGAGGGAGAGAGAAAGCTCGTAATGTACGCATGTATCAGCGAGGTCCATTGCCGTGCGTGCATGTGCATTACAATTGTTGCGTATTGGATGCGCCAGCCAGACAAATTCATGAGCAGACAAAGAGAGAGTATAGATATATTCATTGACATCTGTAAAACAATTTGTAGACAATTTAATCTGTGGAAAAGCACCCACTGGCTGATCCCGTGGTGTAGCGGTTAAGGCAGCCCCATACAGTCGATAGAGTAGGAAGAAAGCGAGCAGGCAAAAGCCTTACATACACATACACACACACACAGAAAAGTGGCAGTGGCGCGTTTATGTGCCGCAATGAAATGCATTCTGTAACAATGCGATCTTCCAAAGTTCCTACACAGACACACACGCAGAGACACACACACAGTGACACACAGCAGCGTAGGACCCTTCAGGTTGACTGTCTCCGCTAAACTGAAGACGCCAGAGCGTGTGGTAGATTTCCCCTCGGGGAACCCTCACTGAGAGATGCTTCGCTGCTGATCAATCAGCGCGCCGCGCATTTGAGCTGCCCAAACAATTTGGAGCAGTGGCAGACCAATCCCGGCCCTACATCCCGGCTACAAGCCGCAGAGCGCGAGGGGCCGGCTGGGATCACCTCCCGATCAGGCAAAACAATTTGAAGCGGATAGATGCATATGCGTCCCGACATTACCAACTCCATATGTTAGTATCCCATCCTCAGGGCTCTGGGACCTCCCATTTGAAAGGCATGTGAAATCTGCTGACATCCTCCGCCGTCCCTCTCTGTCACTACCCTCTCCACCATTTTTCTTCTCTATCAAACAGTCAACCCTCTCTAGGCCCAGGGTTGGGAGATGTTTTATTTCGATCAAATAATTTGCCATACACTGCAGGTGTTCAATTCATAATAGCCTGAAACCACCCTGAATTTGTTTTGAAGATTTTTTTTTGAGTAATCAAAAACTAATCCTATATTGGATTGCTTTTTTAATTAATAAAATAAAATTAATAGAAATCATCTGAATGAAATCATACAGCAAATAATTTCATGTGTTTTTGGTTGTCTTCTTCCAATTTGAGGTATGAATTCCTTTAATATTTTCTTTTGTTTGTGTCGTTAATTTTTTGGTGGTTTCGTCCGTCTTGTTTTACTATTTGGACATTCGTTTATTACAATTGCTGTCATTTTCTAGAGACGTTCTATACATCTTAATATATATACAGTATATTTAGAACGCAATACATTTAAATGTAATAATTTCAACCAACAGAGGGCGCTGCATTTCACTACAATCCCTGGTGGAAAAGTGAGTGTTGAGTCGAGCAGACAGTGGAGAACCCCTCCACTCTTCGTGCATGTTGGACGGAGAACGGACTCTCGTTTTGGACGGAACCTCATTAACGCACAGTATGCTCGGTTGAATCCTCAGATGTAGTCAGCGGGCAGTCTGGTTATCGTTTTTTTCCAAATCCACCTCGTTCGGGAAAGTTTCGTGGGGGGTTCGTGGTTGCCCCCGATGTGACGATGTGACGGCGCTGAGTCGGTGAACGCGATTGGAATATATTCATTTTTTCCTTCTACTGAAGTTGTGTTGAAGGGTGATACGAGATGGGGAAGTTTCACTCTAAACATGGTAAGTGATGCGATCAGTGCAAGATCAGTCATTACAAGGTGTTTGGTCGTAACTGAAAGTAACCTTCTGCCTTGCTTTCTGTCTTGCACGGCGGCTGTTGGACCTCTCTCTGTAGGGTCTAAGAGGAGAGAAAACCCAGAAGGTGAGCTTTTTATTTTATTAACCCACACTTGTGCTCGTATGGGTCTGTAGAGAGGGAGGAAAACGGGACACTTTCCACTTTAAAAAAATGAATTTCGTTTTTTTGTGTTTTCAGGAGACAGTTTCGTCGTGAACGCATTCCTCAGGAGAGGGATGGAGGAATGTTACCCTCAGTCGGACCAAAAACTCAAAGACATTCAGGTAGGCACCTCGACATTTTGCCTCTTTTTTTTTTAATGAAAACGTTTTTTTCTTTCTCTCTCTTAATCCTGGGCAGTTTTATATTAATATCTTTTCTCGGTGTTATGTTTCTAATGAAAGTGGAGCCTGCAAGGAACTTTAAAGAGTTGAGCGTTAAACCGCTCTACGTGCGCTGCGATGCGTCCGTGTGTCTGCATCATGTATGGCGCTGTGTCCATCCCCTTCTCCTCAGTGTTCTCCCGTCTTCCACTTCTGTTTCATTTCTTTTCGCACTCCTCACTTCCTTCCATTCGCTATAGTCTCCCCGCCTGCGTGTGTGTTTTTACTGGAATGCATGTTCACTGTTCAGTGAGCTGGTAGGAGTGTCTGCCCGGTGCCAACTCAATTTGTTCTGTCTGTCATATCTTTGTACTGTTGCCATCGCCCAATCTGAAGACTGTTTTTCATAATGAACACAAACTAAAGAAACACTTGCCTCGCTTTTGTTCTATTTCCTCATTCCCCAATATTATTTTCGTTCCAAAACCTGGGGAACTGCACACTCTTTTTTTTTTTTAATTTGGATTTAACTAGGCCTGCCTAATTGCGCACCTCCACCAGAGTTGCTTTGAACCACTGATGACATGTGGCACCTGCCATAGAATCAGGGCTTGTGCATGGCGATGTCACGGCTTGGGTAGACATTTTGGGAGTCTCAGAAGACTGCCATCTGCTGCTGATGGATAGCATTAATTTGCTTTCCATTTACCTCAATACAGTGGACCTGAAGTGGTAATAGGTATACCACTTCACCGTATGTATACGCATACTTCACTGTAGCTCCCCAAATGTCTGCCGAGCCCCAGCCGTGACGTCACCATACCCAAGCCATGTTGACATTTTGCCAACGCGCATCTCTCTCTTTTTGGATGTCAAGGCTTTCTCCGGGGTAATAGACGATTTCAGTTATTTAAGCCTTGTTTAGCTTAAAGGAAATGTGTACTGAAATATGTTCTTTGCTGTTAGCCAAGCCGATACAGTCGTACCTATCTTGCTTCCTTGCGTGCACTCACTCTGTATACAGCTGTACTTTGTTAGCGTAGCTTAGCTCTATGGATCCAAACAGGAAGTGAAGATAGAGGCATCTAATAATTTCCATTTTTTTCTATTTCAATACAATATGTGAATAATTGCATGACCAAAGTTTGCTAACACAAAATCAAATTGAGAGATTTTTGTTGGCTTCTATTTTCACTCGCTGTTTGGGTCCATGGTGTTAAGTTATGTTAGCAAAGTACTGCTGTGCACCACAGTGAGTGCATGCACACAGGCAAGATAGGTATGAACATAGTATGAATTTTCAGCGGTGCTTTCTTTTCATTTCCAGGTAGTTGTTTCAGCATCTGTTTCGGCATTTTTAATGTTAACCCTTTAACTGCCTTGACTGGGCTTTTTAGGTCAGTATCCCGGAGCTTTCTGAGCCATTTTCAGGAACCCACAAAAAAGGAAAGGCTCATTTTGTAGATGAGATTCTATACCCAGTAAGTCAGGATTACTTAAGTCAGGCTTAGTTAAGCCAGAGACTTACTTAAGTCACTTACTCAGGTCAGGATTACTTAAATCAGACTTACTTGAGTCGGGCTTACTTAACCCTTTGACTGCCTTGACTGGGCTACTGATTGAACCGCGGTTCGCGGGGGGCTCTGGGCGAGTGCTGGGAGGGGTCCGATTGACGCCGCGTGCTGCTCCAACATGGAGAGGACGTCTTATGCACACCACTTGTGGATTTGTAAGACGTCTCTGCGCGTCCTAAGCATACACAGTAAATGTTGCAGTGTTAAATCAACACTTAAAGAGTACTGTGTCTGAGTGTATTTGGTCCTTATCAGATTTGGTGTTAAATTAAACTTAAAATTAACTTGAAATTGAGTAAAAAATGAACACTGGCTAACACTGTACAGCACTGCCGCCACGTCCGTGACGAGGGACGGGCGTCTGCATCTGAGTGGACGAAGGCCGCGAGGGCCTGCGACGCGGCGAGTCGGCAGCGGCGCTGCGACCCAAATCCCTGGGGTCCGAGCCGAACCACGGTCCACCCTAAGGGTCGGGTGCCACATGTGTCACGATACAATGAAAATGGCGGTCTTTAAAGTTTGAGAGAGGACAAGGTGGGTGGGCTTTGGGTGGGGCTTTGTAGAATCTAATTGACACAGCTCCTTGTATCTCTGCAAATTAACACCAACACTAGTAAATATTCAACTCCCTCCGTTGTTGTAATAACTCTGAAAGAGTCAATTTGACACTGTGTATTTAACACTGCAAAATTTACTGTGTGAGAAGGGATTC